>VZTN01014902.1:158466-205022 GCA_013400515.1 Erpornis zantholeuca
AGACAGCGGGAATGAAGCGAGCTCCCAGCGCCTGGGCAACGCTAATTCCCCCCGCTATCCCGGGAGATGAGCCTGCAAAGAGCTCTCGTCCCCCCCACCCCCCGGCACCCCCCGCTCCACGGCCATTCGCGTGCAAGGCATGGAGTCCCGATTGGCAGCAGGACACCTGCCCGCCAGCCTCACGTCTCCCACGGAGCGGGGGTGGCACCCCCTTACTTACCCTTTCTGGCGGCTTTCCTGACTTTTTTTTGGAGGGTCGGGCTGGGNTCCCCAACACAAATCCTTCCGGTTCCTAAAGGGAGCTCATCGCATCTCCCGGTGATTCACCGACGGTGTGTGCGGGTACGGGGGGGTTCGTCTTTGCATGTCAGTCCAAGTTGCCTCGCTCGCTACAAAACCTGTGCTCCCTTTTGCAGCTGTCAGGGAGAGCGGGGAGGTGCATCTGGAAAAGGGGGTGGGGGTGGAGGTAAAATGTTGATAAATCCACCAGCCTTGATCTTCAGCTCCGTGCGGTGGAGTTTGGGGAGGGAAGGGAGATCTGGCGAAGAGGGAGGAGGGCGAGGAGGACGGAGATGAATGGGGGTCGAGGGAGGGGGGAAGAGAAAATGGATTGTACCCCAGATTGCCACTGAATCTGCTGGGCTTCCCCCGCTCCCGCGCTCACACCATCGGGGCTCGGTGCAGGCTTCCCAGCATTACGGTGCACGGCAAAGCGCTGAGCCTGATTTCTGTGAGCCAGCGAGGTTTGCACAACTGCAGCAAGAAGCCAAATCAAAAAGCCAATCTGCGAGCCTCCAAACTCCACGTCACCTATCAGCTGGGAGCGAGCGCTGCAACAGAATTACAAGCCATGCGTATTTATTCCTCCGAATCCAGAGGGGGATTTTCAGATCGTTTAAAGCGACGCACGGTGAAACCGAGGCAAACCCTTTCCAAAATAAATAAAGGCAGAGCACGTCTTGCATGTAACACGCGCACACACACCTCTACGAAGTCTCCATCGGTATATAAAGAGATGTACACTTACTGAGCGGGGATCACTCCTGTGCCATCCAAGTATATCGACTTGACTTTGTGTATTTCAAGTAAGGAAGGGGAAGAACATGGTAGTTGAGCCTCAGAAATTGCTTATCTGAAATTTAAAGCATCTGCCAAACACTTCTAAGAGATTAAATATAGGCAGTATAATTACACAGCCAGAGTTGGTCCTGGTATCCATTCAAAGCTGCATGCTTTAGTTTGTGCTTGCAGAAACCACCCAGTTATTTTTTTAACCAAAGTCAAATAACAAGTTGTGAGACAGCAAGTAATTTTAAGGTAAAAAACACACATTGCCTCCAAAGTTGCTATTTGACATTGGCAGAAGACTGCTGGGGGCTGGTTTCCAGGACCATGGAACAAAGCAGCACATTTATGCCTCACACAAGACACATCAGGGTATGTGCACACATTTGTCTCCCCTTAGGATTCCTTCTGGTTTTGCCACAGCAGTTATGGGCAGACGTGCCTTCAGGAGATTTACCTTCTGGCATAGCTTCTCAGTTCTTTAAAGCCCACTACTACAAGGCAACAATCCCTGACACCAGGCTATCCTGACAAGGAATGGTCCATTTCATCCTCCAGAGAGAAGTTGTCCCCAATCCATTTGTCCCCAGTGACTCCCCATACCCCCTGAGGTGATGAAGGCCCAGAAGCTTTCTGGTGAGACCTGAGCACATGTGCAAGTGCAAACCATCCTTGTCAAAAGCAGCTGAATAAACTGCCATGAGAAACCTGAGCCTGAGTCCTACACTGGGCAAGAACTTTTACCTCAGCCAGGCATAGCCAGCAGATATACAAAGAGGGAAGAGGAAAGGGCAGAACAGTCACAAGGAGGGTGATATGTAAGAGTTGAACAGGCTTCATGCTGCCAAAAATTGGTAAGAAAAGCTGCAAATGGGCTGTGTTCCCCTGCAGGACATCACAGACCACTAAGGCCCTAAAAAAGTCAGCTGGTACATTCTACTTATGGCTCCATAATAGTTATGGCTCCATAATAAGAGCAGCCCCTGGCCCCACAACTCAGCACAGAAGGGATCCAGAGACCTGGAAGAGCAGTTATTCATTCTGGTCCAGCTACTCTGTTAGAGCAGGGCATGGAAGCCCAGTACAGATGGGCAGCAGGAGGAGGCCACAAGGGAACAGAGTTGCTGCAAAGAAGTACAAGATGGCAGTACAAAAGATGGTGGCAGAACAATCTTTTGCCTCCCCAAGTGCCACCTGCCATGCCTGGTGTGCTCAAATGACCCAGCAAGGCAGCTTACCAAGTAGGAATGTGGTATGGGATACACATCGGCCAGAAGGCATGGCAAGATCCAACATACTCTGAAGTGCCTGACATCAGGGTGCTGGCCAGTCCTGCACATGGCTGCAACCCTGAATGATGCTCCTGTGTGATGTCAAGGAGCAGAAGGGTTTCACAGTGCCTGGGGGAACACATGTGCAAGTATGGCCCATGGCATTAAAGTGCCCAGCAGTCTCACCCAACCTGCAGAAGAACCCTTACTGACATCAACACATAAAATCAACAGCACAGCATCAGTGGCTGAAACCCAAGACTATGTGGATGCAGGGACTCTGGCACTAGCCAGTGTCATCCAATCTCCAGGTGGCCACCTCCAAACTTCACACCCCTGCCAGGGAGGGCAGCCCCCAAGGGTGGCATCTCTTCAGTCACCTCCAACACCAAGTAAAGGAAACCGCCCCAGCTGGCACAGGGAAACTCTCCCAACCCACAGCTCATTGTCAAGCAGTTCCAAACAACTGCTTGTGTTTAAGGCTCAGCAAGAGTGGGTCTGGAGCTGAGGAACTGCAGTACAAAATGCTCGTCAGCAGGAGCAAGCCCTGGGGGCAATACACAAATTTACAGTTGACAATAACTTAAGACAGACAGAGCTCTTTATGGTGCACAGATGTTTCATTTCACCTCACCCAGTACATAAAATCATGCCTAATACACTTAAGAAATGCTCCCAGGCATTTCCCTCTTTCCTTCCCTTCCATATGGGCCTCATCTTACATTGCTCAGCTCAGGCAGAAATTTTTCATCAGAAAAGGGAGTATATGAAACTTTTTATCTCCTTAGTTTTAAAGGTGTGCTTGCAAAGTACTAACCCGAGATGAAAGCAACCAAACCACTTATATAAAAATACTATTTAAAATAACCCAAAACAACACAAAAAAACACCCACCTCTTGTTTATATTAGCTTTAACAACTAAAATACAGGGGGTTCAAGTTCCTGGGCTGTTTAGCACAATCTCACTAAACAAACATGGATATTAGCTTTTAATGACTACCAAGATCATTGATGTTTCAAGTGTTACCTCACCTAAGGACCAGAGCTAATGGTTTTAAACTTATGGAGGGCTGACTTATACTAGATATAAGAAAGAAGTTTTTTACAATAAAGTTGGTGAAATACTGGCAAAGGTGTCCCAGAGAGATGGTGGGCACCCCATCCCTGACAAGATTAAAGGTCAGGTTAGATGGAGCTCTGAGCAACCTGATCTAGTTGGAGATGTCCTTGCTCATTGCAGAGGGCTGGAACCAGATGACCTTTAAAAAATGCCTTCCAACTCAAACTATTATATAATTCTAACCCACAACCACTGGAAGTCTACCAAACACCAGTATATTAAAAGAACACAGAGTAGGTAGAGTTAGAATGGACCACTGGAGGTCATTTGGTCCAGCCTCCCTCCTCACACAAGTCCCCTAGAGCACACTAATCAGGATTGAGTACAGATAGCTTTTGGATATCTCCACAGCCTCTCTGGGCAACAGTTCCAGTGATCAGTCACCCTCACAGTGAAGAAGTTCTTCATGAAAGTGTGGGGACTTTTCCCATGAACAATCAGGACCTTAATACTTCTCTCAACCTGTCTCCAAGCTCCTGAGATTTGAAGCAGAACAAGAAATGAAAGCTTTGCTCTTCCTTTCTTTGTCCCCCTAAAACTAGAGAAGATTTTTTTTAATTAATCCATAGCTTCAACATCCCATGACTTCAGCCTTCTGCTGGCAGCCATGCTGATAATAAAGATGCTGACAGCAAAATGTAGTCAGCAGCAGTGCTGTTGTTAAAAACAACATGCATAACAGGCATTGACTTGCTCTGCCAGGCCAACAGCATCTATTGACATAAAAACTTGCCAGTATCCTGCAAGTTCCAGAGGAAACTCTGAGAGTACATTAGCTGAGTCTGAAATGACCTGTTATTTCCTCTTCATTCACCAGCTATGCAATTTGCACATACAGATCAGAATTTCACACAGCTGCCATACAAAATTTCAGGTGGATAGGGCCATGTTATTGTTTTATTAAGGCATACATGATGAGCTGTAGGTTTGGCTCCTCCTTGGAAAATTCCTAGTTGAGATAGGCCTTAGGAATTACTCCCACTGCTGCTGTCCTGTAATCTTTCAGGCCTTGGCCTAATGACATGAGAATGGCCACAAACACTATATCAGTCCTTGTTCCTTGAATACAAGCAGACTGACTGCTCCTGACCTCAAGTTTGTATGAAAGGGCCTGGCACAGCCCCCTTCTCTCATTCAAGATTTGATCTTGGTGAACCTGTGTTATGTTTTGGGCTATTTTTCCATGGCTTTGCTTTCCCTCCTTCATCAGCTTTCATCAGGTGCCTGCTCACATTTGTGTCAGAAGGGATGAGATAATGTGACATTTTATTAGTATGATGCATTTACAGAGCTTTGAAATGAAGTTTTAAATCTGAGAAAAAATTACGTTCTAGGCAAAAGAGGAAAGGAGCCACCATGTAGAAGGCAGCTTCAAGCCTATCCATGATCACAGAGCAAATGAATCCAGATCAAATGTAAAATTCTGTTCTTTTTTTTTTCTTCCATGAAAGCCTGTTTTGCAAACATTGTCAGAGCTCCAAAAGCCAACTGGGCTTTATACACACAACAGTGTGCAAATTCTTATCAAACAAGTCACGGGACACCTGGGACAGTCCATGCACTCTTCATGGCCCTTCCCATAGACAAGGGACAATTCCTCCACAGGTTCTAGCAGACAGGGAAGTCTTGCCACAGATGGATAAAGATTCTTTGAGTATCCTTTGTACACTGCTCAGAAAGAAACAAAATATGGGTTTAATCTTTCTGACCCTCTGGTGTGTCTGTGACATCTGTAGGTTGCAATAAGACCCTCTAGTCTCTTTGCAGAGCTTCCCAAGAGGTTAAGTCTGGGATCAGAGACCACCTTCCTCAGGTCTGGCATATAAGGAAGGGCAATTCTTTGTGCAGTCATCTTCACTATCACAAATTATTGCAGAGTAATGTAGAGACAAGCCCACACACAGGTGATTGATACCACAAACATGTCCTGGCCTGGGATTGCTAAGGGTTTTCTTTGCAACTGAACATGGACATAAAGAAACTTCAGGCAGCATTCAGACACCATGTAGAAACCCCCCAAAAATAAAAAAACTAACTAAGGGTAGCAACCAGTCACTGGGAATTCAGGGCAAGTCAAGCCCTTGAAAATGTCTGATGAGAAATGACATCTTCCAAATAATCTACGATAGAAAATGAGGGTACATCTCACAACCCGATTTTGATCACAGTGGAATCCAGAACACATGTCAATTGCAAAGTTTTCCATTTTATCATTGGCTTCAGAAACTGTTGACCCATGGATTGACCACTGCAGGTTGCAGAGAAGTGGACATCTGTGGTGAAGTATACCCTCCACTCAGGACAAACAGCCCAGACTACTGGCCTGGCAAGCCAGTATGCCCTGGGGTAGGAAACAGGACTCATTCCTGGGGGATTGAGGGGATTTTTGCAACATTTTAACTGCCATCCATGGCGAGTGGTCAGAGGGACCTTCTCGGGTTGAGGAGCTCTGAGACTTCCTTATTTTTGGTCTCTTAGAGCAATAGCTTAATAGCAACTCTGTTACAAACTAGGTTTTATGTTTTTTGAGGATTTTTTATAAGAACAGCTTTTGCCACGAAGGACCAGTGGGACTCTGTGGCTTACAACATCAAGCTACGTGCCAGGACAAGGGGCACTTTCAAAAAGGCCATTTCAACTGCAGTGACTAGTAATGAGCGACCAGCACCAACACTGCTGGAGCTACACCCATTTTTTCAATTGCAGAACAAGAACATGCAGCTCAGATGACAGCAGTGGATTGGATCTGCTCCTCCCCCACTCTCACTGAGGACCAAGAAACCTGGCCTTAGAGGAAGAGGTTTGGTATGACAGAAGACAGCAACAAATATTAACATGGCAAGAAGCCTGTAAGAACATCAGCACATTCTGATGGGTTCTCACATGTGTCTTACAAAGCGTAGAAAAGGATTTAGCTCACAAAGTTGTCAATTCATTTAACAGCTTCCCAAAATAATTTTGAATTCAAAAAAATCAATGGGAAAAGTTCATATTTTATTGATTTTGAAACTCAACAAAGACGAAAATCAATTGCACCACCACCACTCTGGTTTCCCTCTTAAACACTGGCACCAAGGTGGCTTTTTCTGCTTCCTGCACCACATGCTGGCTAATAGCATGAAAAGAAAAAAAAAAATCCATGTTTCTTAAACTAAGCCAATGCTTCATGGAGAGGAGGATTTACAGTGACCCTAGAGCAGTAGCTGGTGCTTCAGCCATGCACAGCACACATTCTTACAACTCTTTCAAAGCCTTCCTTCTGCATCCTGTGCCTTCACATTCTGAGTAAGCTGCTCTCTGGCCAGCGGGCTTGCTAACAGGTTAAAGCTGTGTTGTAATGAAAAATGGTTGGGGTTATGCTACATTGTGGACAGCATATCAGCAGCAGGAGCATGTCATCCCCTGTATTGGCCTCCAGTTCCTAAGGGTCTTCCACAGCAATTCAGACTCTTCTGCAGCCATCCTGTAGCCACCCACCTTCATGAGCAGTGCCTGGCATGGGGTAGTGGGTGCTCAGCTTGCGGGCAGCAAACGCTGGTGTGGCTGAGGATGCCCCTCCCTTAACATCCCAAGAGCTTCTCTCTGGTGGACTCTCTGATGGCAAACAAGGCTTCACACTATGATTTGTCTCCACATTGAATATGCAAACTGCCAGAGCTGAAGGTCCCCAGCTCCAGGGGATGTTACCAGATAGCACAGCTACAGACCTTGATAGCACTGTCTGATGGGGATAACAATAAATGCTGGATAAAGATAGAATAAAATTTTACAATTCCCCTAAGGTCAGTGTAATAATTTTTGTAGCAAAACAGCTGAGACCTTCTAAAAAAAATGTCTCCTATGGAGTAGTGTCTCTTCCTTTACAAATCTGGGACAAAATGAAGAGTGCCAGATTGTCTCTTCCCCTGAGCAGTTAGAAGAAATCCGTGCTTCCCTCCAGGAGAATCTGATCTTGGTTTATAAAAATTGGGGGAGGGGGGAGGGTGTGTGTGGAAAAGAACTATAAAGTAAATTAGGATCAGCTGTTAATGAAAGTTAACAGTTTAATTAAAGGAGTGAGCAGCTTGTGCATGGAGAGACGCATCCGTCTCTAGGATACACGTGGCTTCTGTCCAGATCTTGCAGGATCCAGGAAACACATATGGGATGAGTGCTTCTGGTGCAAAGTCTGACCCCAGACTGCTCTGATGATGGTGGTAAGACAGAGACAGTTTCCCTGGGAAGGGGCCTGTCATCAGGACACCACACAAGGCCTGCCACCTCCCTCAGCACCAAAGGCTCGACTTTAAGTATCTAATTGTGTTGCAAAATCATTTTTCTGATACATGCCATATTTTGGCATTAAGTGGATGATAAAACACTGGTTATCCCTTTGAATATTAATTTATTCAGGTTCTCCTATAAGTTGAATTTACAAGAATATTATCTCTTTTTTTGAAAAACTACACAGCCACAAATGGACTTCAGCACATGCAACATATACTTATCACAGAATGGGTCAGATTGAAAGGGTCCTCAGTGGGTCGTCTGGTCCAACCTCTCTGCTCAAGTGGGGTCATTCTAGAGCACCTATATATGCTTAGATCCTGCTGAACACAGTCCACCTGCCCTAGACATGCCATCACAACCTGAAGCAGTTCCACAGGATTGCTCCAACAACAGGATCCCACCCTCAGAGCAGTCAAAAGAATTCAGATAGAAATAAGTTAATTTGTGGAGGAGAATGACACAGCTGTGTGCAAAAAGTAGGGTGGTCTTTCATAGCCTGGGGTTTTTTTCTAGAAGGGTTTATTCTATACACACTGTGTATTTTGTCCTGTACTTTGTACAGAGTCCTACATTCAGTTTCTGCCCTCTGCTCTGCCCCATTCTGTACACTGTCACCCACCTACACGTACCTCTTGCCCTTGCTCCTCTCACCACACCAGCCCTTCTTCATGTTGTTCTTCTGGGGACGTGGGTTTAGCCATTGCTCTTTGCCAACAATTCACATAAACAGCAAGCTTGGAGTATCTCTCCATGGTAATTGATTTGTATCCCAGAATGTGCAGAAGCAGTTTTGCTCTGGAGATAACAGGGGCAATAACTTGGAATGGCAGAAGCACTTCAGCCTGGAGAGTCTTGGGCTGCCTATCTCTGGCTGTCAGTGTGCTCCTGGCAGAGGGAGGCTATGGCCATTTTGCCCAAGCTCTGCTCTGTGCAGGTTCTCACATTCATTTTCGCACTGCTGACCATCTTGCAGCTACAGAGCAGTAGCTTCCAGAAATCCCAGTCACACAAGTTGCTCACAGCATTGCTTACTGAATACACCAACTTCACCCCAAAGGCCAGGAGCAGAAACAAGGTAGAAAAAGCCACCTCATCTCCACATGCCACTAAGAGATTTGTCAGGGTTCACCACTGTACTGGCCACCTGAGCCGCACACGACAGGAGTGACCCCACATCACTCAGCACAGCTGACAGCAGACAAGACCCAGCTGGCAACACTCGCTGGCTCACAATAGAGCCCTAACATACCATGTACTTCCCACAGACTGGGCATTCCAAGCCTCTCCTTCCACCTGCCTAATTGCTCACTACTGGGAAATGAGGATTTTGAAAACAGCTTCCCGGCAACCAAATTTCCCTGCAGTAGGCTAGCAAGTCTCAGAGCTACGGGAGGGACAGATGGGTTGGTCCCAGCCCTGCCCTGGCATACTCTGGGAGCTTCAGCAGTGCCAGGCAACTCCTCAAATGCAAGGGTGCATTAACGACCTCCCAAAGCCACTGCAAGGGCTAATTGCTTGACCCTTGTTTGCAATGCTGTCCAGAAGATGAAGGTGTGGTTCAGCACACCCATTACATGGCTCGTTCCAGAAGCAGTATTTACTGGACAAGGGAAATGGCATCCCAGGAGTGGCAGCATTACCAAGCAGCCTCCTTCCCCAGCATCACGTGGGTTTGCTCACACTGCAAGAGCAGTAAACCCTGCAGTGCTTAGATTCCCTTTCAGTTGGTTCTGCTATAAACTACTGCGCTCCCCTTTCAGCTGCTGTCCCTACTGCCATCATCTCACTGGTTTCAGCTGCATCTAGAAATGGACTGAGCCCTCACTCTATATGGTTATATTCCTATGGTATTCTATTTAACATCCTTCTAAGGGCCCCCTTGAGTACTTCGTTGAGAAGGAGAGTGTAGGGATGGCTCCATGTCCTAAAGGGCACAGACAGCACTGTGACTGCTACTGGGGAACTAGGGAAAGAAAAGCCATCAGCTGCTGCAGCCATCCCTGGGGAAAAGACCAATGCTCCCCTCTTCTCCACTGGCTGGCAGAGCATTATCCCCTCGGCATCTCTGCCCAACACTATCCTGTGGATCACCATGCCTCCTGGCATCCAGGCTGCCACCTGTCACCTACTACCCTCAGAAGCCTGGCAGCAGCTCCCTGGCTCAAGTCTTGTGACAAACCCACTGTGCTCCCAAGGGAGGTGAAGGCATAGCTTCCACTTTACATGCTATAAGGATTTTAACCCCATCCCTGTAACAGCACGCAGGGACAAAAGCATGCAACAGAGCCACAAAGTGAAGCTTATGCCATCATGCCTTCAGAAAGGCAAAAAACCAGAAAACACCTTTTATTTAGCCTCTGCATGGACAGCTTCCTCCTAGTTTCTTTGTTGGTGGTTTTACAGTTTTTTACTGCCTTGATGAGACAGAGCTGCTGCCATATGGACAGGGTGCAAGAGCAGCTCCCTTGCTGGACTTGTTTGGTAGGTATACTGCAATTTTAAGTCCTTTGTCAGTTTCCATGAACAAGGAATGTGTGTTCAGAAAAGGGGAAAAAAACAAAAGAGAAAAAAAGATATTATTAGAAGGAGCAAAACCTCAGTGAGTCTCCTCACTTCCCCAGCTGCTGCTGTGTCTAATCATTTTCATAGTATATCAGGAAGTGTGAAATCACTGATTAATTTTATGACAGTGGTTTTCATCACAGAAGGTGGGGATGTGAAACCACCTTCTGAATGCATCTGCATCTGTGGGTTCATTCTCAGCTACCAAGTCTTCCCCCTTACCCCAGGTACCACTGGGGAAGGATGAGACAAAGCTGTCCAAACCAGGTCACCAGCTTCCTTTGATGAAAAAACAGGCAGATGAGTGCCAGTCCCTGCTACAGAAATGTCTCAGGGTGCTTGAGATACTGCACAGGGGAAGTTCCCTTCACAGATTTCTCAATAGCACCAAGTAAATAAGACACATTCACATTTCCTCTGGCTCTTGGACCTCCCAACAGCAGTGAGGGCAGAGCTCTGAGCCCAGATGCTCCAGCTATGGAGCATTAAGCACCCAGACTCAGCCTCCAAGCATTGTCTAAACATTCACTGCTCTTGGCCAGGTCAAGGGTCCCCACATCTTGTAAGACCAATTCAGGAAACACGAGGTCATGAACTTTGGACAGCTGGATGACCTGCATATAATCCATCCTCACCCACATCCACAGCTGCCAATGTGAGACCTCTGCATTCACAGAGACAACCAGGTTCCAACCAGGCTGGTGTCACTACAGTGCGTGGAGGGCGGCAGGGAGCTTCAAGTCCATGGAGTAGAGCACAGATGAGATCAAGCCAAATTCTGATCCTATGGAAATCAGCTGGAACTTTTTCACTGTTAGAAGGATAATGGACACCACTGTAGGGGAACTGCTGAAGAGCCAGAAGGAGCAGTGCTGAACAGAGAAGAGCAGAAACTAAAGCACGCTGCACCCAACACCTTCCAGGAGGAATTCGCAGAAGCGGAATGAAATTTGTACTCTAATCAGAATGTCACAGCCACCAGCCCCTCATGGAGCACAAGAGACCTCTAATAACAACTGCTTAGTTGATGCCAGCTACTAGAAGGCAAGGTCACAGACAACGAGGTCACTGGTTTGCTCCTGACCTTGAACTGGACTGGAAGTTATTGCAGTCCCACTAGCACTGCTCGATGCTCTCAACAAGAAGAGTACAACATGCACAGAGACTTCCTGACACAGCCTACATCCCCCTTGTATGCTGCAGGTCCTCCCCTTTCACACACCAGCCTGGCACGAGGTCACAGTACTCCCTGGCATTACCATCTGACAGTTTGCTTAATAAACCTGGAGGGGAAGGGGTACAAACCTGGGGCTGCAACGATGAATCTGCTTCCCTGGCATGGAATGGTGTTAGCCAGCAAGAGTGAAGTGACAGTCCCCCATGGCACTTACCTTGACCCAGTCCGGAAGGGAAGGGTAGCTTGGGCCACGTTAGCACATGCAGATGCAGGTACTGCTTGGTTTTCACCAGTGTCCAAACCAGACTGATCAGATCAGAACACTGGGACAGAGAGAAACCCTCGAGCCAGGATACAAAACTAAATCAAAGTTTTATGGGCTAGGATAAAAGGGGAAGCACTTCAAAGTCTGCAGCACATTCATTTTCCTTTCTGCTGTGGTTTTTCCTTCCCCCTTGTTTTAATATGACAGATCACTTGATAATGACAGGAGGTCGCTCTGACTGACATGTACACCCAGGATAAAGGGGAGCAGGAAATTGGATCTGAGGCTCTGTACTGTATTTCCGTGAGTCCTGGAGCCACCAGAAAGAGACCCTTGGTTGGGCTGCTAATGCCATCACATTCCCTACAGCTGCAGACATGCAGTCCTGTGTTCAATTTCCTGCCATCACTCCTTGTGTCTAGTGCACAGCCAAAGAACAGGAGTATGAAGTGTATCTGATTTAGAGTCGTACACTCATCAGGCACAAGCTCTGGCTACAGTAGGAAATTGAACTCTTGATGAAAATGGTTTTCACCAGGGAGCCTTCCTTGTCCTCTCCTGGCCTTCCCCATTCTGTATTGTCTAGGGCTTAAGGTCACAACTGTTGTCTTTTTCACCAAGAGAACTGCTTTAGTATCAGCTTTTCTAGCCCTACTTTTTCTGTCCACTGTGAGGAAAGCTCTTTCAGTGCACTGAGCCCCTTTCCTTCTCTCTTCCTTCCAGTCCCAGCTGCTCTGGACCACCGTGGAGGTTATACACTGCTCTGGACCACCTTAGTCACCTTTAATCTGCTGCCTTCTGCATCCCATAGGAAAAGCTGGTTTGTCTGCTGAAGGACCACAACACAGTAGAGGTAGGTTTTCTAATACAAGAAAAAAATCTTTGTTTTCAGATCTGGCCTTGCAGGAAATATCAGAACATTGATATCAGAATCTGTTCCTGCTGTGGGCTTTGCTGGACCCTCTAATTCAAATCCCATGCCTTACTTCTTCAGTTGTTGGGCAGTCAGGAGTACACTCTTCTATAAGGACCATGAGGTTTGCAGGTGCAAAGACAGTCATGACATGGCACTGGGGCACTGAATTCTGGATCCTACCCTACTGATAATTTGAAGGAGGTAAAGCCTGTGAATCCCAGCCTGGGGGAAGGCATTGCTACTGGTGCCTTTTTCTTAACTGGGTTCAAATAGCTCCATATTCTAGAGGCCTTAGAGTCCAAGCCTCGGTTCATAGCCTTCACTCATCCCTTGCTATGGACAGCTATTGGTTCTTTTAGACTGCAACCTGAACAAAGACAGATGTAGTGAGATATTCAGGCAAGTACAGTCAGGCAGTCCCAAGCAAAATGCCCCAATATTTCATTAAAACAGGGTATTTTTATTTTAGATCTTTGGGCTGGACAAGCATCTGAACATGCATGGGTTCAAATTGCTTCCCAGGTTTGGGTGATCTGCCCTACTTCTCCGAGGAGAGCTATTTCAATTGCCACACCACCTGGAAAACACCACCCAGCAGCAAAGGCAATTCTTTGCCTTGCTGCCCCATCAGGCTGGACTGTACAGACAAGATATTGATGCAGCAACCTGATGTAATCAAGAGCTATAAAAAGCAAAGGCAAAGCAGTAAATCATTTTGGATGCAACAGTTTGTCTGTGCACTTAGCCATTTTTTATGTTTTCCAAAACATTCAATAAACAAAACTGCATTTAACTATTAACAGTCACATAGCAATTTTCCTTGCAAAGCTTGTGCTCTCACAGTGGGTGGTGGTGGGGAAGGAACATGGCTTGGAAGTAGGTCAAGAAGTGTCCAGAATTAGGAATTATTTTACTTTTTTTTTCTTTCCTGCAGGTGAGTCATCTAAAACTTCTCACTGTTGAGCACAGCTTTTGGAAAAGGTGGCTCTCCTCCTAGCATTAAAGAGTCAACCATGTTCTTTACTTAGCTTTCCCACAGTGCTCTTATGACTGACCATCAAGCCCACTTAAAAGACCTAAAATCAGAGATATAGCTCTGAGGGAAGCTTGTGCAAAGCCAACTTTGCAGAAAGGAAGGAAATGAAGGGTTAAGTCTGTCTTTTACACCACAGTTAGAACCAACAACCCTAAAGGGCAAGAGCTGCCTGGGCAAAGGTAGAAATGCTGCTGCAGCTTTCCTCCTTTTCTCGTAGCAGAAGCTGCCATTCCCCAGAGCTGCAGGTTCAGGGAGGCTGAAGAAAAACATACAAGGGCAGTAGCAAAAGAGCCTCTCTCTAGAGGACCAGGAGGCCAGAGTCCTCTCCACAGCACAGAAGTGGGTCACAGTTCCCTCACTTCTCAGGACTTGGTATTTTAACACAACCCATAGAAAAGCCACCTGACAGATTTCAGATACTCTAAAGTGCATTTTTGTTCCAGTCCAGGAGATGAGCTTTGCTTTTTCTTTGTATCTCAATACTACAGTTCCCAAATAAAGAATCAGTCAAGTATAAGGAGGGTAAATGAGATCAATACTTCCTATCAGCTTTTAAAGTTACTAAAAGACAGCTGAGAACCTGGAAAGAGCCATACATTGGGCAAAACCAGGCATTTTCTCATTTTACCTTCATCTACATTTCTAAGCAGGGGAAGACAAAGCCTCTTTCTTTACCTGGCTTCAAATATAAGACAAACTCTGAGGCCTCAGGAGAGAGAAAACCATAGCAGCATCTCAGGCTTTCCTTAAAAATTGTGGCCCACCTGACCAGCCTCCTCCCAGCAGACTCATGGCAGATGAGCACTATTGAACCGGCCATGTCCACAGATGAGTGGCTGGTGGCAAAACACCCCTGACAGCTACAGAGCTAGTTTAACTTACCCCAGCTGAAAATTTCCCCCACTGGCTGACATTTAACTGCCCTGTTTTTCCCAGATTTATCAAGAAGTCAGGCACTCAAGGTGACTCATCCCCAGCTAAGCCGGAGCCAGCAAGAGCTGTCACACTGCACAGTGCTGTGGCTGCCCAGGGGGGCTGTCAGTAATGCAGTGACCGGATCCTCCCCTGCCTTAACAACTTGGGCATCAGCCGTGTGTGGCAGGGCATCACTTGGGTTGGATAAACCCCTCCTGTGCACTAGAGGTGTGGATGACGAGGAGCTTCTCCCTCTGTATTGCAGTGGGACAATGCAGCAAAATTCAGTGTCACCAGGGCACGTAGTGAGCATTCCAACTGGCTTGGATGCAGCTACACCCGGATAAAAAGGAAGAAAATCCCTAACTATAATCACCTGTCAAATATCTTGCCTCTTCCCCCACTCCCTGTCAACCTTCTCTTGATTTTCAATGGGTTTGCAGTTTGTTTAGCCTGAAGATAAAGCTGAGCAGGTGAACTGCAGGCAGCAGTCCCCACAAAGCCTGGAATAGGAGGTGGCAGGGACACCCAAAGGAGCTGGGCAGCAACAGGGCCTTCACCACCCTGCTCTGACAGCACAGCCCTGTCTGCACAACAACACACCTGTGACTCCACAGGCCCCTTCTCCTTCTGCTCCCAACAGCTGGGCTCGGCCTACGGGCAGGCCTCACTGGAGGGCAGCAGGACGCACTCAGACATGGGTGCTGCAGAGGCCCCTGGGCCAAAAGGCATCCGGCCCTCGGGATGCCCCAGAACAATAAACAGGACAATACACAGGCCAGTGCTTGGATGGTGCCACCACTACAGCCCACACATGGCGCTGGGGGGGAGCCAGCCCAATGGAGCCCTGGCCATGTGGGCAAAGGGAGGGCTTTGCATTTGGAATTATGCCGAGGGATCTAGGGCAGCTCTGCCTGACATTAATATGTTTGGCACAGCATTAAAAAAGAGGAGCAAATGGAATAGGAGGCCAAAGTAGCAGCCTTGATGTAGGACATGAAAGGAGACATTTGCTATCAGATCAGAGACAAGGAGGCGCCTCTGGAAAAAAACAACACTTGAATGGCTGCTGAACAGCTGTGTGATGGGCAGGAATTTGGAAAGAGCTGCTTCTCATTCAAAGACACACACAAACTTGACTTTCCCTGGCTTATTTCACAGAGGAGTTATGCAGGAAGGAGATGTGGGATGAAGCCGTGTTCAAACACTGCTGCTAAATGCTGTGGAAGACTGAATTGAATGCACAGGATGAACAATAACAATGAAGCAACACAAAGTTTGTCACTTTGATCTCTGTACTGAAAAAAAAAAAAGAAGTGGAAATTAGTGTGGGCAGGTAATCCTCTGTTTGAGTAGTGTAAACTGCATTTTTAGGTTTACTGTGAGAACCAGCTTAGTCCAATGGCACTGAACATAGTGCTCATTTTGTGAGCAAGTATCTTTCACTCCAGTTTAGGCTGGAGTGAGTGCCTGCTCCAAAGACATATTTTTAGATATATGGTTTGGTTCTCCTTAGATACTAGACATACTGTAGATGACACCATTAAATTATTGTTCAAGCTGGTTAGCACTTTAGTACAGAGAAAATAAACTGTAAACAGCTTGTTGCTGCAGAAACAAGGGTATGTACCAGCCATGATGCAGTTCATCTTCTCCCAAGAGTTAAAGAAAAATCTTCATAAAATTACACAAACCACCCAGAATCACTCTTCCCACCGTGGAAATGAAAATCTCTGAAGGAGCAGAGCAAAGATTTCATTAGCCATAACCATGCCACCATGGAGAAGGCAGCATCCAAATACCACTGGGGAATATGTTTCTGCAGATAAAGGGGGGTCACCATCTCGGGACTTGCCTAGGAGAAAGCTCCTAAGGGACCATGGAATTTTAGACCTGGAAGCACCTGCAGAGACAAGTGACATTTGACAGCAGCCAAGAAGTGGATAGAGTCAGGTCCCAAATGCTGAGTTATGGGAGCAACCAGCCTCTAGTACCAATGCATTCTGAAACAAGGCTAGCTTTCAGTAACTTAAGAGGTTAAAATTAATATCTTATATTTTTAACTGATCTACACTATTTCAAGCAGAAGTTTTTGCGCCTGAGGCAGGGATTACTCAATGTGTTTAGATAGTGTGGCTTGTGTAAGAAGACAGCCTGGAGGAGGTACAACGCTTTTCCAAGGTTTTGTGACAATGCCAATATCAGAAGAGAGGACTTCTGACAACCTCTGCTATTTGTTTGCACAGCACGTGCACAGGATGACATCTCTTTCAGCTCTGCTGAGGCAGTTGCACATCTTTCTGACCCGGCAATGTGGGCAGAGGAAGAGCTGCCCACAGGAGCCATGCAGTAGTCCTTGCCTGCCACCACATCCCATCTGCAATAACACTTTCAGGAGTCTAAACAGGAATATGGTGGTGCAAAAGGCACCACAAAGCATCAGGTCCAGTCTGGGTAAGGGAGAAAAAAGCAGAGAGCAAGCTCAAGTTTTAAAGGGTTTTAAACCCCCCCCCAAACAAACAAACAACAACAACGCAAAGCAGACCTTTTCTGAGCTGTGGCAAACTGGCCCTGGGAAAAGCAGCGCAAATCCTTAGAAGATAAGGAAAAACTGCCCCTCAAATTGCCTCTTGTATTTAAAAATCATGTAAACACTTGATGGGTCTTAGCTCCTTAACCTGCATTCTCCATCTTTACAAATACCGGTCGTGCAGATAAAACTAGAAAGGTGAGAGGGGTGACAAGAAAGGACAGTGTTGGGCACCACCAAAGTACACTCCCCTTTCCTTAAGAGGCAAAACAGCTTTCCTCTGACTGCTTCATGCCATACCCAAATTCTGCCAAAACCACTGAGGGGCTGGGGAACCTCTCCTGCCGAAAAACACTGTTGGGAGACACCAGCCTGTAGGAGCCCATGGGTACAGGGCATTGCCTGTGACTGTTAGTGGCTCAGACCCATTCTTACTCAGGAGCTCCTTGCTTGCTGCTGTCTGGATAACTCAGCAAAATGGCCTTTCTGGGCTCACTCTGCAGATGGGTGTCTCCAGGAGGAGCTGTGGCCACAGCGCCCAGTCAGCCCTCTTTGTTCTGGAGCCTTCAATGCTGGTTAAACCACAGGGCAGGGGCAGCTTGCCCTGCCCCAGTGCTGTCCCCTGGGATGCTGACAGAATTCGGAGAAACCACTGGCAGGGGAGGTGCACAGGGGCTTTGGTCTGCAGAGCTGAGCTTGCTAAACACCACAGAGTCCTTGTCCAGGTGGCAGTTCTGGGACACAGCCCTGTCACAGCTTGGCTGAGGGCAGCCATGGCTGCCAGTTCCTTCCCAACTCACCCACAAAGGGAAAGATGCCTTGAAGAAAAACTTTGAGTTGGAGGACAGCCAGGATTTGGTCCTGTGCAACATTTAAATAAGCTTCTTCAACTATATCTGGACATCTGAAATTCTCCTATGTTTTGAGATGGCTTCCCAGAGCAATGAGGTGTTCCTGTGGGTCTGCGTGCTCTGTCTCTCCTCCTGTCTCCGTAACACTCTGATCCCAGCAGCTGGAAACACTGCCTGGGAAGAACAAGACAAGTAACTCACCTATGTCGTTAGGGAAATGGAAGCAGGACAGCAAGCCCCAACCCTACAAATGGTTATCTTTGAGTGCATAATTCTTAATTATATATTTAAGGAAAGCCTAGAGTAATTTAGTAAGTTAAGCATGTAATTCCACTTTAACTGATGGGTGAGTCTCTAAAGCAAATGTTTATGTGTACTCAGAGCTGCTCCCTAACTCAGCCAAGACTCACTGGGGAGCCAGAGAGGCCTCGCTTGGGTGGCACTGGGGGTGCTTTAGCAAGGTACCATACTGCTCTGCACGCAAGTGGATAACAAAGCCGTGCCCCAAATTTGTACCATGAACCCAAGTCACCAAGAGAGCAACTCTGTGTGAAAATAGCTCCCTTTTACTGGAAGAAGAGAGGTGGAGGGACAGATGCAGGCTGAGGAAGGCTATCCAGTCCCATCCATACACTGTAGTGGGCACCCCTAAAGCCTCTCCACCAACTCTGCACCTCTCCACCTTCCAGCATGGCTCCAGCAGCAGCTCCAGGGACAGCACAGAGGTTGTGGGACCATGCTGCCACCCAGCCCAGCCCAGCTCCCTCCACTGGTGCCTGCTTGCCAGACTCGTGTCCTGGTTGCTCTCATGGAGTCTCCATACTCAGCATGAAGTTTTCAATTTCTGCCTTCAGTCAAGTCATGAAGCTGGATATTGAGGGAAAATACACAAGAAAGATACACAGAGGAAATACACAGCATCGTGGCTTAATTAATCTTATGTGTGTCTGCCATGAAGCAGGAGGAAGTGTAAACATGAGACCAAAGTCGTGGCACACTGCAGAAACAACACACCTCGGTGCCAGTACAGCAGAGAAGGGATTTAATGTAACGCTCAAGGGAGGAAGTGGAGGGAGTAAGGGGAACGGTGAAGGTTGCCTGATACTTTTGGGCCCCTGAAGGAAGCTCTGTGACAATAGGACCTGTTTAAAGGATCACAGCACTAATTGCACATCCACCTTTTTCAGTAAGGAAGGTCACCTGAGCCAGAGAGGACACCTTCACCAAAGCACAGAGAGCTGCAGTGAATGGCCTGGGGACATGGCAGACAACCCTCCTCAAGCACTTGTATCCCTCATGTTTCTTTACCTTTGAGGGGCAAAAGCATCCCACCCAGCACTGCATAATGTGCTAAAAACTGGTTCCAACCACCCCTCTAATTCTCACAGCTGGTGCTCCCATTTTCCTGCCAAAGCTGAGCCGGGGGACACAGAATGAACAGATACAAGTGACCTCTAACCACTTGAGCTGCCTGCTATCAGCATCAAGGAATTTGTCCACTGCAGAGGATCGTTGTTCTGGGTAATGTGAATTAGGTTTTGTTTTCTTACCATTGTACGAAGGCTAGGCAAAGGTGTGGAATAAGAAGAAATTATTCCATTTTCCAGAGCAAAGACATGATATGTCTAATTACAAATGGAGACACTGACAGACATTTTCTAACTCCTTGGAAAGCGAGGGACAATTTCATTCAAGAGCAACATCGGTAATTTCTCCAAGGCCAATAGTCAGTTCAAACTAGACAGAACAAATGCTCACTGGCATTTCAGAGGTGAACAGCAAGTAATCATTCATAGTTGAACAGATACCCTGCCCTCTTCCTTGTGTTAGATATGATTTTTTCAGAGACAAAAGAAAATGGCATTGCTAAGTAGCTTCTATTAAAGCATGTAACATCACCTTGCCAGGGCTGCCAACCCTCTGGGCAGGAAACTGGGCAAACATCCCAAAGCATGTTGCATGTGCTGGGTTTTATTCCAGCTGGATATGCTTTGGAGGGTAGAATCACCTAGGAAGAGATGCATGAGGAGACAACCAGGAGAGATGCATGAAGGAGGAAGCCACATAAAACCAAGGAGCTGGAAGGGGAGGAAGCATGCAGCAGGGAGGAGATGGGTCTGTCCTGGCTGGCACAAATATCACTCCGTCAATGTGTGACTCAGTCAATCCACCCTGAGCTTGACATTTCTCTTGGTAGAAGATGTCCTCTCCCCACTTTCTCCGCTCTAATGCACTGATGCTTTTATTTCAAAAGGTGACATGATTACAAGGAATGCTAAAAATACACATGGGCTTTCGTTCCACTCCCCCGTCCTTGGTAGAACAAAATTTCCAGCTTTCCTGTTAGCCACAAACAGTGATTTAATCTGAAAGGTGTGTGGGGGAACAAGACTTAGGCTTTTTTTTCCATTATCTCCTTCTTTAACACAACACTATCAACCAAGGCTCAGACTTGAGTCCAGTCTGGCTCTTTGGATGACCATTAGTTAGCACTCTCATAGTCCAGCCAAGGGGGAGAGAACCTTTCTCCTGCCCATCCTTTAGTCTTTCATCCCCTTAGCATGATTCAAGCTCTAGCCCAGTAGCATCCAAATTGTGTTTGCTATTGTTCACTTCTACCCTCCGAAGTCCTCACAGCCCCTTCCTTGCCGTAAGGCTGAGGATACAGCACACACTCAGAGCCCAGGTTCATCACACATGCTGCAGCCAGACACTCCCCCAGCACACAAGCCTCCCAGCAGGTGGGCACCACAAAGCTCCCGTCAACTGCCCGGCACCCCTAGGAGGTCCTGGGGCCAGTTCATGGGCTGGGTAAATTATCCTTCCTGAGGGAATACAGCTCATGGATGCATAGATCAGGTGTTCCAGTGTTCATTGCAGACAAGAGATAAATGCCCCATCAGTCTTGCCCGCACAAAGTCAGCTGAGCATTTAAAACCAAGAGGGTTTTAAGAAAACAAAGAGTTAACTATACAAACATTAAACTTTCCTTGCTCAAAATGCTCAATACACTTACAATTCTTTGGGGAAAAAAAAATTAAAATCAGCCTATGGATGATATCAGACAGATTTTTTTCCAGGTGAGATCTAAATGATGGGAAGGAATTTAATAAAATTACAGTTCATTCATATAACATTAGGTCTATAAGCTTTATCTAGCTTTAAATGCTTTTATATAGCACCTGATTTTTTTTTTTTTTTGCTGTGGTTTGAAAGATATATCAAAATACTAAGTTATGGTAATTCCTGCTTATGCATTAGGTATTCAAAATAGAAGCCTTAATTGCAAACTGCAAATGCTATAAATGGCAGGCAGTAAATCTCAACAACAAGGGATCAAAAGGAAAGAATACCCAGTAACATGGTTGTTTTTATCTAAAACCAGGACACATTAGTCTGGTACAAGACCTCAGTTGTTAGAAGGAAAATTTTCCCATCAAGTGACAGATTCTATGAAATACTTCTGTATTAGGACAATTAAGAAAACACAAACATTTCTACTCAGGATCACTGTCAGGATCCCACAGCTCAGAGACTGACATTGGCTTTTCTTTGTCTTTTCAAAAGAAAACGTCTTTATGTCTCTGATTTGAACAGACAAAAGCACAGGATTATTGAAAGGTACTTCTTTAAATACACACTCCAAAATGTCATAGAAAAGGGCAAACGAAAGCATTTTTTGTTGTCCCCAAATTTTTGATTCTCTTGAAATCGGACATTTACTCTTACACACCAGAAAAGCTTTTTGAGGTGGACATTTTGTAGCAGCACATAAGCCTCATATAACAACTTCATAGTGAAGACATCTTTATGTACAAACCCAGCACATTCGCTTTATGTTGTAGTTATTGATCAAGAGATCATTTAATTATAGAATTTGTATTAAGGGCTAAGGAATCACACCTTTGGGAACATAGAAGCAACTTCCTTAGTAAAATCAGAAACATGAATTCTCTCTACAGAAAAATTAACCAGAGAGAAGATGACCTTTTGCTTCAACTACAGGATATAAGAATTCATTACTTTAAGAGATTACTTTATTTAATGAACTTTCACATGTGCTTGAATCAACTGAAACAGTTTTTCAGCTCCTACGAAACAAAGTCAAAAGTGAACTGACTATATAATATGTGTGTGTATATATAAATAAAAACTAAGAGTTTCAAAGAGCTCCAAAGGCATTCTGCAGAGCTGCTGCCACAAGGACAGCACAGCCTGCACCCCCGCCCCCTGAACAGACTGCTTGTCTGAGTGCTGCCAGGACCCAGGCACCAAGCTGCAGCATCCGCGAGACTGACAGCAATGCTGCCAGGCCCTTCCTGCACGGCATATTCCATTTCTACAGGAATGCAGCATTCCCCCACCACCGAGCAGCCGGCAGTGCCCTGCCAGCACACAGGGTCACTGCTCTGCCTCCGTCACTTACCCCATCCTGCCCAAGGCTCTGCACCAAGCCAGCAGTGCAAAGCGGGAGCTTCCCAGCTCAGCGCTGTTTTCCGACAGGGAGAAATCCCCTGGCCTCCACATCGGGAGGGGCAAGGGGGCCGCAGGCTAGTGTGACACTTCTCTATCTCATCCTCTAATGGGATAATGAAGTGCGATTTCAGGTAGTAACAGCTCCTACTCCACATCGCAGGCCCGAGGCCATGTATGTACTCACAGAAGAAAGAAGCTATCCTGGGTAAACAGATTTTACTTGGACTAAAAGTTTTCAGGGTTTATTCACCGATTTTTTTTTGGGAAAGCTGTTTCATTGGCTTCCCTGCCATTATGGATTCAAATACTTCTACTCGTTATTTGGAACACAGCTGAGATGTGTGCAGATGCTGCAGTTATCTGGGACTCACCTAACAAGAGTCACCAACTGGTAAATGAGGTTCTTCCATCAGAGAACTTGTCGGATTACTTACAATGGAGCAAGGCTCACTGCCATGAACAGAAATGAGGGCTTTCCTATCCCCTAAGGAGAGCCCAAATGCCCCTAGGTCTGCTCAAAGCTCTTCAAAGAGAGAGAGAGACAGAGATTGTCTTCAAATTAACCATGTCTTATTATTTATTTCTACCTTTTCCTTTTTTAGTGACAAACCAGTCATAATTATTAATCATGATTGTTTTGAGTGAATCTAATTGCAGTGTTCCCTAAAGCATAGCAACACTCCCTCCACACCCAGCCAACCAAAATAGAAAAAACACATCCCAAAAATAGCAGCAAGAGACAGTGAACAAAACCTGGACTCCCACAATTTGTGTCATTGGATCAGACACATCTTTGAGACAAAATCAGCTGAGAGACGAACACTCTGGAACATATTGCTGCCTTCCTATAAAAGCCAGCCAGAGGGTTTTTGCAGCAGAAGTTCCCTGCATCCCTCTCCCTGCAAAGAGCTGGCTGGTGCTGCCCCAGAAAGTGGCACTGGAGGGCACATGGCTAGCCCTCCCTAGGTGAAAGGCAAATTCACAGCATCCTACATGTGCCTCCTCTACAAAGGACAGCTGCAGAGGCAAAAGTGGAGTTTTGAAGCGATCTCTGCTGACACAAAGACTGGAAGAGATCCTGTAGTTACTGTGTTTGATGCAGGAATGCTGGAGTGAAATGCCTTTAACTGAGTTACACACAAGGTTCCACTGCATCATTTTATGGTCTCTTCCAGAGATAATATATATTATTTCCAGTTCCACAAGTGACTTGGGAAAAAACACAAAACAAAACAAACCACGCAGATTAAGTTAATGGATCTATGTATAAAAGCCAGGATCAGATAATGTTTTCAGGCACTAAGTCTGGCTGGCAATTACTGTGTCCCTTATGGATACTTAGCTCTGGATTCAGGAAATTTACAAACTTAGACAGATATGAACATATTATCACAGTATTTTATGTCTTCCTATATCAGAGATGTTTTTCCTTGGCCTCAGAACCCCATTCATGCAGGGGTGAAAAGCTCTCAAAGGACTTACCTGTGGTTATCTTCCAAAAATGATGGGGTTATATATCCTCAAAGCATTAAAGCAATCTTAAAAAAGTAACATATCAGCTGTTGCAGATAAATGTTTTTAGTGGCTTTCGACAGAAGAAAATCAAGCTGCACTACAGTTTCTCCCACTCTAGAACACCAAGATCCACCTGCCTTTTGAAACAGAAGTAATTCAGGGCAATGCATTTCAGCTGTACTTGCAAGGCATGTTAAACGGGATTTGACTTCTAAAAGCTGCCAGGTCTCTTAAAGAGCAGGAATGATAGCAGTTACAGATGGGTATGAGTTAGGAGATCACTGAGCCCAGTCTGCTGCCAGGCCAGGCCAGGCCAGGCCAGGCCAGGCTAGACTCCCCAAAGAGTACAAGCCAAGACTCCAACTGATACTACAACTGATTTCAGCCCAAAGGTCAAGAAGTGATGATGGGGAGGGAGTTGAGGATAAAAGTGACTTGCAGCTACCTCTATGTCCTCTGCAGAGGAGATACAGGCAAACCTCTCTGGAATAATGCTTAGAATTTATCACATTAGGCAGATGGTATTTGACTTGCTTCTCTTAATACATTATCCTGAAAGGTCTGTTACAGTTATCTACTGTAATAATAATGCTGTTTTGCATGTTACAAGAAACCTGAAGCAGCATCAATAAAGTAGTCTCACGGGGCCAGTTTGCCAACACTCTGTTTGTGCCCTTGCTGTACACAAGGTTATCTTTAATGGCAGAAAGTATCTTTTTTATTGCTCCCTGGTGACTTAGAGGAGACTGTGGATCCTCTGACCTTACTGCCCATACAGCATGAGCTTTGACTGAAGGATGGTCCAAGAAAAACTTTGCTTTTGAAGTAGGAAAGATATATTTCCTTATCTTATTTCACCCAGCAGATGGGACTGCATTCAGTCCTGCCTATAATATGACTTCCCCATGTCCATGGCATGATTTTCCAGATTTTGTCAGAAAGGTAGCTTACATACATTGCCTCTATACTAGGCAAGGCTGGGATTGCAATTTCTATCTAAACACTAGTCTGACACACTAAGATATTTATTGATCTTTGTAATAGGAATTTACTGAATTTTTTTTAAGCTGTCAAGAAACACATCAAATTTTAAAGAGAAAGAAGAAATAATAATTTTTTTTTAAATGGCACCTTCAGAGCTGCCAAAATTTTCAAACTGATTCAGAGCTGATAACCCTGTTACCAGAGAGTCAAGGGAGAGAGGTCAAGAGCACTTGCAGAGGTGCACACACCTTTGCTGTTTTTGCAAGCACTCATCCCAAAGTTTGGTCTCAACATCCGTGAAACCCAAGCAAGGAGACTTCTTGGGATCCAGCTCACCCTAAACCAGACCTATAAAGGCAAAGCAATCAAAACTCATCACTCAAGTGCTTTCCAAGATCAGTAGAAGAGGAGAAGCATCAGAGCGCAAGTCAACACCCACCTGGGCAGAATCTACCTTTGAATGAGATGATCACTGCATGTGAGTTGATGTAAATGTTTGCACACTTGACTTCTATGGAGCTACCACATGTCAGCATGAAAATGAACTCTCTTCTGTATAACCTGGACAGGCAGTCACTGCAGAGAGCTAGCTCCTGCTATGGCAACCATCCTCATCCCTCAGAGGTGATCCTCGCAAGTCCCCACCTTGGCAGGGCATTGATGGTGAAGAGACACTACACTCCAGCTCTCCACTGTGTGTATAAAGAGAGGAAAATACATTCTTTGGGACTGCTTAAGTGTGTTTCTATCTATACATATATTTGATATATAATGCAGGCCCTCTAAAAAACAGCTTCACAGTCATATGACAATACATAAGAGATTTTAAGGTATTATGTGTTTTCAAAATTTCAGATCTTCTGCTACACCCTTTATGCAAAGAAAGCAGAGTCATGAATCCTCTGAGGGCAAAAGAAACTTCTCCAAGGACATAAGAACAAGGCACAGAGATACTTGCATCGACTGCTGTAGCAGTTCCTAGATGCCAGTATTTCCAGGCAGAGAGCACAGAACTAACACCTGTTCTCCTCCTAGTTTCTTGGCACTACCTGAACACACAGAAAGGGAAAGACATAAAGACTGTATGGAGTATGTTGCTGTTAAAGTGGATATTGCACACCAGTGACAGAACTTTTAAGATCATGAGCAGTATGTGTGAGAAAAATGGACCTGTCAGGTAACACTGCACAACCCTGTGTAGCTTCAAGGGACAAAGACTGCTCAATTTTTAATTTCTGTTGTGAATAATTCATTACAGGGGTAAGAAATCTTCTTGAATAGATGAAAGATAGGATATAAAGGTCTCCTTCTCCAATTCATATTCCAAATCATTACCCAGCCAACTGGGTCTGTTCATACAAAGACCAAGTTTCCACACCCAGGCTTTTTGTTGCAAAGTCAGAAACTTCAGCCCACTTAAAAATGAACATTTCCTGTTTTCGTCCTGAAGATAGACTAAAATTCAAACATTCAAAGTAATATTTAAGACATTTCAATTTCTGATTACTTAAAATATAGGGGGTTTTACATTAACTGAAACATAATATGAATATTCTGAGCTGTTTCTCTGCAATGACCTCTGTAAGCCAGGTTGGAAAACACTGTCTGTCATAACTCTCTTTTAAATCTTCCCAAAAATCCCATATCAGGGCCAGGGTGAACTTTTAAAAATTTGATTAAATTGTATTCAAGTTCATCTTGATTTAAGGGATGACAAAAACAAAACCCACAATTTTTGCTATTATTCCAGCATAGCCTATTAGGATGTTTGTACTTCACAGGGAGCACTGAGCCCGAAATTGTTATAGGAAATGTGCAATCACAGATTTTTGTACTGAAAATACCTGTTTATCTTTAATCACATCTTTAATCGCATCTGAGTCAGGATGTTTGCAAGGCAAAAGAGCATCTGCAGTGGTGGGGTGGATAACCAAATAATGGTGAGATGTGACTCCTGAACTGTAAGGATGGTAGACATTTAAATACACATGAATATGAGTAGGACTGAAATATTTCCATCTTTGATTGCCAATTTATTGCTAGACAGGTAACTTAAAATTATGGAAGCCATGAACCAAGCATGTGAGCAGGGGTGATGCCTTTCTTCAGACTCGGAAAAATGCTGGGTTTCTTCTTAATGCATCGTGACATATGAGCATGCTGTTTGAATAGCTAATAAAAAGTGACATAATTTAATTGGTACTAAAAAAATAAATTTAGGTTGGTGGAATTAGTAAAAGCAGGGAGGAAAATGAACTAGTTTTTGAGGAAACTTCATCCGTTAATGTAAAACTTACATTGTCATTACCTAGCACAGCAGAATATTGAATGCAATATGGGGTAGGTCTTTTCTTATGAGTTATTGAGTAATGAAGTGCTCTGTTAAATTGCAAGAGTGCCACTTTCTGAATGCAGGTGTGCTCAGCTGGTGGGAGAAGGCTGGCACGCCCAGCCACAGGGCTTTGCAGTCACATCCTCGTCAGTAAACAGCACCAACACCAACTAACAGAGGAACTGACTGGTGAACCCTGAAAAAAGATCTTTTACAATTTTTTTTAATCTGGTTGATTGACATTTTGCAATCTCTTCATTGAGAAAGACCTATTTTTGATAGTTTTATTGAGAACACTTTCTGTTGAAAGTTTGGAAAACTGTTGAAGCATTTTGTGCTGTCAATCTTTTACGCCAAAACTACATTTTTAAGATCAGTGGTGGTTTTTCATTTCCAGAGTTAAGGTACCTGAGAAGGAAGACTCAAGAATGGAAAAACATGAAAAACAAAATAAAACATTGTACTTCACCCAAATAAAACTATTTTAAAAACCATTAACTTGCAAAATATTATACCTGACTTTTTGGACCTGAGTATTTTTTGAGCGCAGACATTTTTCCTGAGGCAGAAGTAATTCTCCTTTCTATTTTATCCAGAGGGACCAGTCAGAAAAAAATACTGTTTTCTATTACTATTTTTGTCCCTAAGCACTTTTGCTTTCTGTATTTTTTTTTCTACTTTCCTTCCTTTCCTTTTTTAAAATGCCCTATCTATTAAAAAGCAGAAGAAAATTGAGTCTGGAACCCAAGATTCTTTGCTCTTGTTCTCCTCTTTTCCTCTGTTTATTCAGAAGGAGTAAGAAAAGAGCTATATTAAGCTGAAATTTTATTCTGCTGTCCTCTGTTGAACAAAAGATAGTCCACTAAAGCCACTAAATCACAGATAACACTTCTGTGGGCAACATTATTAGGAACTGACAGCTGCAGATAGATGAAGATCTCATCTTTTAAAGAAAAAAGTACATTTAATTTCCTTTGTACATAAAATAGAGAGCACAGCATTGTGTATCTGAAGATAAAAAGAGACCCCAGTGTATGCTGGGTGCCATCCTTATGGTGATATAATGCTAGGTCTGTGTTCTGAGCTTACATTGAGCTTGAAATTCAAATTCATTTAGAAACAACTATTCTTCAATTCATGGTAGACAGTGAACTTTAAAAAAAGAGGGTGACATTTTACAGCCAGTTCTGTTAGAAAAGAGCAGCTCAGAGAATGTATTGTTACCTTTTGGGAGGAACACTGGAAGACAGGACAGAAAGAGGAGGGAGAATGGGTCTGTAAGGGAGAGAGATAGGTTTGCCAGTGATCCTCAAGGCATCAGCCATACTCCTGGGAACCACTAAGCCTCCTTGAGGTTGATACCATAATGGATTGGATACTGAGCACACACAATGGAGTTGGTACTGAACACTGAGGATCTCATCAACTACCTCAAAACAGACATGCTAAAAAGCTATGGTCATTTTTTCCACCAACTGAGATACACCATGCCAGGCTCCAAATATGCCAGGTGCAAGGGCATGAATTTCTTCTACAGAGGCACTGGCAATGTACAGTACTCCCTTATTTCTGGGGGACTTTTATGCTGTGTTTTTTTTTTTCCTTTCTCAAGGGACCTGTGACTGTAACACATTATACTATTCATATTTGCAATGTATACTATGCATTATACTATGCATATTTGCATGTATATTTTACATGTCCTTTCTGCAGCACTACCACCTCCTGCTTTGGTTGCATTTAATTTTAACACATCCCAAGCACCATGGAAATGGTGAGGGTGAAACTGTCTTTGCCTGTGGTAAGCAAGACAGTTACACATGCAGTTAAAGCACATGTTTAACAAGAAAATATGGTCAGTCTGATTCCAGTGGTATGAAAGACTGCTTTTGGCTCCTGGGGAAGAGTACAAGTTTTAAGAAAAACATCTGTATGGAGTTTTTGTTTCTAAGTCTAGAGGTTATTTGTGTGTTGGCTAAGTCCCACTGCAGGTCCTTGTAAGAAATGAAGGTCTAACACTAAGCAATTACCTCCTCTGATTAAAGGCTTCTAGTTAGCTAGTCTAAAATAAGAGTGGAAATTTTTTTGTGAACCATACTCCACTGAAGGATGAAAGGTGGTTTTCCACTGAAAATGCTGGTAATAAGCAGCCCTTCTAACCATAAAAGCTTTAAGGAATGATTATCTTCATGTAGAAATAGTTATTCTCCTTTCCTAAGACTTCAAATCATGCCCTTCTCTGTTTCTTAATTTTAAATTTTTTTTTCAAGTGGACATAGTAGCAAAGGATAATATTAGGCTTTCCCATTTCATGCAGAAATAAGTGCCTGTGGAAAATACAGAATATAAAATGAAACTTGCCCTGAATTCAAGCTGGAAATGCAAACATAGCAAGTCAGAGCAAATGCAAGATCATCAAGAAGTACAAGGGTCTGTGTAGTTATTTCACAAGGTGAAAACTACTGGTTTGAGTTTCACCTATACACAGGCAAGCACAGTGAAACACGAAGTGTCCATGTAAAACATCCAATGAACACTGACCTTTAAAGCTCTCTAAGTTACTGCTTCTCTGTGCAGAAATGGATTTCTTCCTCTGCTTTTTGGGACTAGTCCCCAGCTGACGATGCGATAGATTTAAGTTGCTTTTCAGAAGTTTCTGCATTCTATATTCTGGTCTAAAACTCCCATCACTCATGTCTTATTACACCATGACCTATCTTTTTGGGGTATTGGACCATTTTTCAAGACCCTGGAGGATCACTATGAGCAGGATTGCTCTTTGCATTCTGATTCTGTAAGTTTTTAACATCCAACTGCTCATCCAGATGTATCTAAGAACTTTGAAATTCAACTGCTGTGCTATTCAGTAGGTTTGAAAGCTTTTTTTGCACCACAGTAGCTACAGCTTTTGCTAAGGCTCTCCTTCATCTGTTACAGCTGAATTGAGCATTTTGGATCACCCATGTGTCTGCACATTCAAAGTGCTGTAGGAAAACCATACTCAATAAGCACGATCCATGGGGCAGATCTCACACAGAGGTCTGGGCAGCACTTTCAGCTGCAGACAGCTGCCACTGGAACTATCCAGACAGACATCCACATATCTGTGGTGCTATGCTGACCTCTCCCTGGCCCTAGAGACAGGTGTCCCCGATTTCCTCCAATCCTATGCCCTACTGCTTCTCTTGTTATGGAAGAACCCAAAGACCAACCTTGCTACAGTTTCTTTGAGAGATAAACACCTTCTCCTTTACTGTCAGAACAGGGATTTTGAAACTGATTTTTCAGCCCACATAGACACCTAGCCAGACTTCCTTATTTCTAATTTCAGCAACACTGATTACAAGATCTGGCTTCTTCAGTTCTTTTATCTTTGTAATACTGAACACCTCTCACTAAAGCGTTGTTTTCATTCCCCTCAGACCTGTGTATCCCAGTTACCAAAGAGGATGCAAAAATGTCAAAGAGTGTCTCAGACTGACAATTGTATTTAATTACCTCTGACCCCATCCACTCACAGATATTTGGAATTATGATTCAGGAGCTGAACAAAGTTGCCTTCAGGAGCCTTAGAGATAACTAGAAGTGCTCTAACTGGCTTTTAAAAGGATAGTTCAAATAAGCAGCCAAACTAAGCATGAATTCTGAACTAATTGAAGTTCGCCTCTCCTGCTACTGTTATGAACTATAATTCTCCACATTTCTGGAGTGCCTTCTACTCTAGGTTGCATGACAACTTAAGAGACTTAATTGGCTCTCAACATGCCTTTCAAAAGTATTACTTCCAATTCAATGGATAAGAAAAGCACAGCATAAAACATCAAGCCATTATTCAAGTGCATGACAATAAAGATGAATTGCTGAAATGGTTCTTCCCATTTTATGAAAAGTAGAGCTTCTGTACCAGCTATCATTGTTTCAGGATTTTTTTTTAATTCATAAATGAGTCAACATTAAAAAATTATTAAAATAAGTCAGCAATAAAAATGGTGGGTTTTTATTTTAGTGAACAATCAATAGATACAGGCTGTCTTCTAAAATAGAAGTTGAAGAGAAGGGCAATTTGGAAAGTTTTCCAACTGCATATAATTTTTTCTCAGAGATGCCAAGATAAATCCATTACTTTCCAGAGAGGCCACTTCAAAGGTAGTTACAAATATGCCCTCAGAAACTACAGGATTTAGTGCCTAAGAAAAAGGGAAGGGTAGGGAACCCCACAACCAGCAAACAATCAACTAAGATTGGGTCCTAAGTTAGGACCCCAGTTATTGCTCCATATTAGTAATTATTTACAACTACATTCCAAACCTGCTGAAATAAGATGCCCATTCCCAAAACAGTCTCTGCAGAATATCAAATTACTAAAAATACACAGGCTATTTCAGTGAATGTTTTGTTCATCAAGAAAACTGATAAGCTTAAGGGCTTCATGCAAGAGAAATATCTTTGCTTCTTCCCCTGGGGGAAGGGGCTGCTTCTCCTACACATGCTGTTCTTAGAAAGCCGTGTGTTTATTTCAGGAGCAGCACTGGTCCATATTGTGAGCCATTGTGCAAGCCTGGGAGCTGAGCACGCCTCTCCATATGCAAAGCAATGGCAGCTTCCCATTTGGTTCAATCAAAGCAGGGGAAAAGAAGATGTGCATCCTCTCAAAAAAGCAGTGAATTTGCAGAGTACACACCAGTGGGAAATGTAAAGATACATTTACAGATACTGGTCCAGCTCCACAGTAGCAGTGATGCTGCACGAGTCCCAAGTGAGAGAACACTGTCAGTGTAGCCAAAGCTCTGATGTCCTTCGAGTGATCAATCTTGCAGTCACTGGAACTGCACCTGAACTTGAATTTAAGAGTTGAAAAAGTGCTTAACAAGTTATGCAGTATTAATTACTCCTTATTTGTCATATTTATATTTTATTTGCCTAATGACAAAACAACTAAACCAACTTTTTCCTTGTCTAAGTCTAGCACGGCTTAATGCCTCTGTATTCTATTTTTTTACTGGTTTCCCTATAGCATTTATTACTACCTACTCTTGTATTGTTCCTCTTATTCCTCTCCTGGGATACTTTACTTTGTTCATACTTTGATTTATAAGCATAGATATCTATGACATTGAACAGGGAAATACACAAACACACAGCTCCAACTTCGTTCCAGATTTCATCCACCACTTTCTGATGGTTTTCACAATTCTATCAGAAGAAAACATGCACAAAACATGCCTAAGGTATTTCATGTGATGCTTTATGAATTCCTTTATAAGTCCCTAAAAATCAATGTTAATTCTTCTTCCTGAGTGAAAGGCTGGGCCTCACCACTGAGAGACTAAAGAAAATGAAGTGCTGAGAGAAGATTTACATGAGGACAAGGAGACTGCCCTAAAAAAGTGTCCAAAAGGACATTCAGATTGCATTTGACACATCCTGCAGATGGGAATAAGGCCACATCTTTTCCAAAGACAGTTCCAAATGCATTTTATAGGTGTCACTGAGAGTTTTGAAACCAGAATCTGCTGTTAACGTGTGCTCTACTGCTCCATTCCTCTGATGAGGAGTTTCACAAGTCTGTTGTATCACCTTATCAAACACATCATCTCATTTGAAAAATTGGAATTCTCTCAGCAGAAGGGTCCTGAATGTTAGCACAATGTCCTCCAAGAGGAAATACTTAGCATACAAACACAAAAAGACAAGCATTTCAGAAGAACTGACTGGATAAATAAAATATTTCTGTGCACATGTACAAATAGACATGTAATAATACATGAGCTTTGCCACTATATAGTGGTTCAAGAAGATTCTGCTACAATATTTACTCACAGAGAAGCAGCACAGCTCTTCGCGAGGAAGGGTTCTTCCAATTTAAACTGAGAGGTTCCCGTGCAGAGGTCCTGCCTGCATGAAGGTATCGATAAACTAATCACAGAAATTTAACCACAGCTAAACAAATATTATTTGTCCAATTATCAGCTGACACTCAGTACATGTCTTTATACAGTCCCTGGAAGTGAAACACAAGAGTATATAACACAATAGCCAAAATTGGACTCACTGTTCTGAACAGCTCATATGCCTGCAGAGTCCCTTCCAAGCTGAAGAGCCTGAAGTCATGCAGAGGCTCCCTGAAGCAGCATTTATCTGGTCACACACATCTAGATGACAGCACTGTTGTTCTCATTAGGATGACAACTTCTGGTACTGACAAGTGACTCTTAAAATGTTATTCCTTGCTGAAGCAGTTTTGAATGTTAGAGATGGAAAAACAATGGGATATTATCAGTAGACTAATCAGCTTTTTTTAATTGAAAATTCACATATACAGCCTGTGGTACTCTACACAAATGAATGCAAACAAAGAGCTTCATATAATACAGTGCCTTCTGGACTGATCTCACAGTTACTTATATATACACCAGCTGAATTGCTCAGTGCAACTGCTCCCATGTCTGTTCCTGACACTGGATTAAAAATTAAGACAGTCCAGCCTGAGACTTTTTTTCCTAGAGGCACCAAAGTAGGTTTGCTCAGTCACTCTGTCTTGAGACGGAGAGCCTCCCGCCGTTGCTTCTGAACCGTCCTGGAATCTTCCCACAGACTGGGTCCTCTGATGTTCTCCCAATTATCCAAGTTAGATTTTTCCAGCTTCTGCAGAAAAACAGTAAATATAACAGTGTCACTTTGGCAGATCATGATTTAAAGTACATATGATTTCAAACTGATTTCTTTTTTCACAAGAAACTCAGTATCACAATTGGGTTGATGAACTTTCACCTACCCTGCACAAGAAGTTCAATAAGAAAAAAAACCTAGTAATTATCTATATAACTACATAAATGACTAAGATAGGCATTACTGCATCTCCTTGTCAGACAGGAGGTGCTGCAGCATCTGAACATGATTAAGATACCTTGTATTGAGTTTTTCTCCTCTCACCTTGTCCAGATCTTTTCTTCAACTGCACGTCTGCCAAGCACTGAAGTAGTAGGAGTGACAAGCATTGGTATAGCTCAAACAGAAGGATTAGTAATTAGTGAGCTGAAGTATCCTGTCAGCACAAATACGAAGCATGTGGGAAAAGATTCATTACCTAGCACAAAGAGAGACAGCAACAGTGCAAACCCCTTCAACGTGGTTTTAACTTGAGAGAGGTATGCAGTGCTTTCCGCTGACTAGTTTCCCAAGGCACCCACCCAGCACAGATAGGCCTCTTACAAAGTCATACATGAGATACACTAAGTGATGAACTATCTTGCCTACTCCTATCATCCCCCCTCAGAAGTACCAATGACTGAAGTATTTATCTAGACTTAGAGGCAACACAAATGAAGAACAGATGCCCTTCTGATCTCACCTATCATGTGCTGCAAAGAACACAAACATGTATTGCATCTTCATAGTCCTATTAGCAGAGGCATAGCTGTCCCTTCCCAGACACAGACCTCAAGTCTCACATGCCAACTGTGGAACAGCACATTGGACATGATGGGGAGACTGAGGAGAGGGTCTGTGCCACTGCCAGAATCAGGGCTTTCCTAGATGCTACTAAAAAGGTCAACACTGCATACCAGTAATGAATGATACATACTGCAGTGGGACTTAAACCCAATCTGTGATCAGGGCCTCATCTCAGCAAATGCTATAAAAATATACCAGAAAATACTTAAGCCTGCCCTGAGCCTAATTTGTCTACCATCAGTCATTCAAGTAAATGGCAAACACCCAAGGACTGGAATAATAGTTGCAGAAAAATTCAACAGCTATAACAGAACAGACCTGCTGCTATTAGTTCATGTTATGTAAAAGTTTCCTGACACTTCTACAATTGAGGAAATTGCAATGAGGTTAGTCAGATATCAAAAGAAATTAGGCACCACTCTACAGAAGATATCTGAGAAGACATGCACAAACATAGCAGACTTTCACAAGATAGGAGCAACTGAATTTTTTGTACAGTAGAGTTGGCATAGGTCTTTCTGAAGAATTGTCTTTACTACTTTATACATCTTATGCTTATCTTCATTTCAACTGGAAGGGATCTGAGCTGACATGGAAGGAGAGAGAAGGAGGAGGTACTCATCATCCCACACAACAGTGACTATCCCCTCTGATTGCATATTTGGAATTTAATTCTAATTCTAATGGAAGCTTCAAGGAAACTACACAGAAAATAACCTTTTGCTTTAACAGAAGGGATGCATGCTGATTTAATTAAACACAAAGGTATCACACAGCCTTGAGGATCTAAACTATTCCCAAAGTTGTTTGGCTCCCAAAGCCTGAACATTAATCAACTTTTAAAATAAGTACAACGGAACCTGTGGTATCTAAAGATAAGCTACATAAAGAAGTCTATCAAAAGAGACATTGAAGATCTTTACCAAAAAGTTCATATTGATTTGCCCCTGAAACTTCACAAAGGCTTTGCAGAGAGGAGGTTTGTCAAAACCAGGAAGTATTTCAAAACTACAGTATCCAAACAAACCAGTACCACAAGGTATCTTGGCAGTTTCCAATAGAAATCATAAAGATACTTAGAAGACACACTGTGATACACTGACAGAATAGAACAACCAAGGGTTACGTGCAGTGAATGGCATTGCTGGAGATGACAGGTAAGATCTACTGATCGATTAAAACATAAAGAAATAAGGATTCTAATGCATACATAGGAAGACTATATTCTTATTTTTTATTCTCATTATATTTCTAGATATCATGAACATTTTGTTATATGTGTGTATAAACACTGTATAGTATCTTACTGCAATTCAAGAAGAATGTGCCTTCCTTACTACCATGGGACAGTATCGGCAAAATTTAGTTTAGGGGATAGTTATCAGTCATCAAAAGGCAGAATGATGAGACATTTCAACTTTCTGAATTGATGTTATCCAATTTTGGAATACAAAAGTACTCCTGTTGCATGAAGATAAGCATAAAAAGGAGTATCACCACTGAAAGGGGATGTGAAAATCTGTTCTGCAATGCTTCCTACTGTATAGCTATTTTCACATATATCTGTCCTGGTTCTGGGTGGGGTAGAGTTAAATTTTTTTATAGCAGCTACTATAGGGCCAAGTTTTGGATTTGTGCTGGAAACAGTGTTGGTAACACAGGGGTGCTTTCAGTACTGCTGAGCAGCTCACACAGTGCCAAGGCCTTCTCTGCTTCTCACCCCACCCCATCCACCCGTGAGCTGAGGGTGCATGGGAGGGGACGCAGCTGGGACAGGTGACCCCAACTGACCACAGGGATATCCCACACCACATGGCACCATGCTCGCCATCTAAAGCTGGGGGAAGAAGGAGGAACAGGGAGACATTCAGAGAGATGGAGTTTGTCTTTTAGAGCAACCTTTACAGGTAATGGAGCCCTGCTGTCCTGGGAATGGCTGAACACCTGCTGCCCATGGGAAGTGGTGAATTAATTGCGTGTTTTGCTTTGCTTACACCAGCACCTTATGCTTTAGCTATTAAACTGTCTTTATCTCAATCTATGAGTTTCCTTGCTTTTACCCTTCTGATTCTCTCCCCCATCCCATCATGGGGGAGCAAGCGAGTGGCTGCGTGGGGCTTGGCTGTGCAGGGGTAACACCAGGACAGTACCTCCCACACAACTCCATAAAACCTTACCCTTTTTGCTTGGTCACCGACCTGAAAATTCATACAACAGTATCATCCCAGAATAAATGGCTACATCAGATGTAGGCTAAAGACATGCACATAGCTACATTTTCAATTCATCTTAGTGATGAGAGTAAGACCAGACTGACAGTCTTTCTCTCAATTAGATGCAGCGCAAGCTGCAGTTACACAGCCCCTTCAGATTGCCCGAGCTGTACAGTGAGAATTCAGGCAAGCAGCTACTTCTGCTCTCAGATCAAGTTGAAGTCAACATCTTACATTCTGTCTGGCTAGGTCTTCTTAATTTCTTATTTCTTTTTTTCATTTTAGCCACTTGGACTCTGCCTATCTAACTTTATGAAGACATCACATCACATCACATGTTAAACTACTTCCAGCTTTTACTAAACTGAAATTCATATTAACTGGAAGGCTAAAAAGAAAAAGACTTTTTCTCCCAATTCGAATGTACTAAACACTCAATCACTGGAGACCACAATGAAGTGTAATTAGACCAGATCAGCAGCACTTTTCCTGCTTGTCTCAAATAGCCCAAAGGATATTGAAAATTAGCTGTTTAAAGTAAGATCAGTATAGTCCATTAAATCTACTGATTCACTCCCTAAATCAGCTAAACTGCCTCTTAAGAGTACAGGACTGACAGAAGCTGTAAATTCAAGGAAAAAAATGCAGTTATTCAGACAGGCACAGTGAAAAAGAAAAATATATTCAACTGTTTGCCACACTTGACTTTTAAGACTTGTTAAACAGCATGACTGGTGCAAAGGTACCAAAAAGAACATAGAAAGACCTTCACTTCTTAATTGCTAGTTCAAATGCCTGGCTTAAGTAGAAGTCATACACCCCTGTCAGCCTTAAAATAAAATAAAATCTAAAAAACAGTTTGAATTCTACTCTTGCAGGATAGTCTTCATGCCACAATACACAAACTGAAGTCTGGAGAAATTAATTTAGAGCTATTAGTGTTAAGGCTGAGTGAATTCAAGGTGGCCGCTTGCAAAAAATGTTTCTCACAGTGAAAGGAGGGATAAGAGAATCCTGTTTACTTTACAGCTTGATTGAATAAATTCTGTGATGAGCAGCACAGAAAGAAATAGCTGATACAGAGAGACAATTATTTTCCATCATTATAGTAAGCAAACCCATTTGAAGACAAAAGATGAGCCAGGGAAAAATATCCTCATGGCTGTAAGAAGCAGTGAAAAAATTAAACCAATTGAGCAGTCTGGTTTTCAAAGGTGTCAAAAAACCTTGAAGAGAAAAAGGGTATATTGAGGAGCTACATAATGACATATAGAGGAAGAGGTACAGAATTACAGCTAACACGGAATCTACTGTCTTGTGCATGACTGAAAATCCCAACTTCATCATCACACTGCTATGGCTTTAGCAGGGTTTTTTTTAATAACTCTTTCCCAGAACCATCTTTTTGACATCTCATTTTCTTAATATAAACTGGGTGTTACTTTGCTTAGGAAGTGGCATAATTTAATATCTGCAACTAGTGATTTAATAATCTGGGATTTAATAGTCCATGATTAGTCATTTAATCCTCAGTTTAAAAAGAAGTATTTTTTCCAATTAGAGAATGTTTAGTTTTTATTATATTAGTAAACAAGCAAGCTAGCAAGCAGCAAACTAGGATCAGAAGAAGATCCCTTTTGTTCATTAAGGGAAGAATTGGTGGGGGTTAAGGGGGACTGGCATGTAAGCATCCAGAGAGCTGCTTCTCCTTTTGGCTTTGCTAAAGACTAGCAAAAACCAATAGAGGCTTTGGTGCTTACTTCAATGGCATCCAATAGCATTCATCTACAGCACAATTAATTAACCTATGGTAAACTGGTTTAAGACACACTTTCCCCATGTGTTATTTTCCCTTTAATTATGCCAACTCAACTATGTGGGGCTGTGCTCCAACCAGAAAAAACAAAATAGTTTAGGAAAATAAATTCATAGTACTTATGAAAGATCCTATATAAGCATAGGACTATGCAAACACTTGAACTGGCACAGCTGAAGGAAACATTGGGTGGAGAGAAAAGAGAAACATCTTTGAGTGACTATGTTGTAGAAGATGTGTATTGAGGAATGGCACCACCAGTTTGTCTGTGCAACCTTTTCCTGATCCAAAGCATGCAAACAGAACTTGCCTCCACCTAAGAGGTGTCACAGCATTTAATTAATGTTCACATAGTACTCACAGTTTTGTGTGAAGGTATTACAGTGATACAAAGTGCTCAGTAAACTAAACAATTATATCTCTCTGTTAAAACTACATGATTACACAGCCTTGAATTTTTAACATAACAGAAAATAACATGGGACAGACTTGCATCAGGAATTAGGCCTTGCCATGATTTCCTCCTAATTTACAAGCAGTTTTCCTTCTTAAAATTCAGAATCTCTTAAAAACCACATTAAATCTCAGAGGATAATCCAGTACCATTTATGCATTACACCTGCAAATCACCCAAGATGGACTTCTCAGTCCAAAAGATTCACAAGCTTTATGATAAAGTCAAAAGAATGCATGCATGGGACATTTACTTTCAGCATATCTACTTTTCCTATGCAAAAACTAAACTCAGAAAGGTCCAACATAAATAATAGCATGAGTGCAGTAGTACAACTTCAAGACCAAACATCCCAAATTCAGCAAATTCCACTTTTAATTAAGCAATTAGTACATTTAGGATAGTTTTTTCATTTCTGTTGTATAGGAAAGTTTTATCAAGGTATGCTTATTCTGCCCCAGAAAGAGAGGTGCTGCCTGCTAAGATTCATCCCTATATTTACAGCCTGGGAGACCTTGCCAAATCAACAGAACCAAGGAATTTCCCGAATCTGACTGCTTGTTCTTGCTACTTTATATCATACTGAACTTTGTAAAGGGATGTCCTAGCCACTGCAGCACAAGTCTCTAAAATAGGAGCAGCCAGGGACAGACTTTTGGGATGTTTGCAGCATCTTTTTCAGCTAAAGGTGAACTTGACTGAAGGAAATGTGTGATTTTTAACAGTGCAGGAGACCAGTAGGAGTAAAAAAAATGACAGTTCGGTTGCTGCTAAGAAGAGCATACAGACTTCTACAGCATGTCCCTATCTGGAGCCCAGAAAGCCCTCCTGACACCACAGAAATGGTTTATTTCAAACAACTTCCTAAGACTATGAATGCTTGAAGTGTGGACAATTTTTTCACTTTCTGTATAAAAAATCTGGCACAGTCTGTCCTTCTAATAAAGATAAAAAGATACTCTAATAAAAAAAGGATGAGGTGTACCAGGATAAAAAAAATATGGGACCCATGAGTCACACATGGTGTTTTTCCTTCTGAAGAGATATGAAAAACAAGGTTTCTTATGTGAGATGAAAAAGCTGCAATGAATACCACAGCAAAGGGCTAAAAGATTACCACAACAAAAAATGATCAGTTGCCACTATGAAACTAACAGAAGTGTGTGGGCATAAGAAAAGAAACTATTAGAGAAGGTTTATAACAACAGTGTGAAATTAAACTGAAATCCAGGCCATTAAATAACTACTTTAAAGTAACCACACTCCTCCAAATCAGCAGTCAAGCTTACTAAGCAGTCGACCCTTCTGAACTGGGGGGCTCAATCTTCTGCCTCTCACATGTTGCCCCTCTATCCTGGTATCAGTTAGACATTGACACTAACATTCCCACAGTTAGTGCAGTTTAGGACTTCTGCTTCTCATCTACACTTCCCTGATGATTTTCCATTGACCTCTCTTCCAGAACTTGCTTATCAATTTATATGCTGAAATAGAATGCTTTTCTCTGTGGAGAAACTGTGATTTGGGCTAAATGTTAACAGGGAAATTTCAAATCTTTCAACAATAAACAGTTTTTCAGTAACATCAATGGCTACTGTTTGATTTCTGCTGTTGGGCACTTTCTCATAGGGAAAAAAATGCTCCAGTTTCTTCTCTGTGGCTAACACTCCCTGTCTAATTGATGTGGACAGTAATAGGAGTGTTATTCCCCCAATATACTGCCAGTGACAGTAAAGCTACTTCCCAGCAATACTCCTGAAGGTACAGTTCACAAATAATTTGTGAATAACTCTACCTTTCCTTCTATAAGAACCAACAGGTCTTCAAATCAAATCAGAAAGACTTCTGTCTTAGAAAGATCAAGGCATCTTTTAAAATTTTACAAGCATTAAGATGAAGTTTTAGATGGTAAGGTCTAGGTTCTTTCTAGAGCTGGAAGGTATTTTGGTTTTGAACATCATTGCACTTAAAGACTATTTATGTTAGAGCTGTAAGATGGCACAGGGGGACACTGGCTCTCCAATGACTTGAGGGGAAGATGCTATGAACAAGATGGATTATTATATATTGAATTACCAACACCATTTCCCTCTGCCTTTGACCTTCTCAGTGAAGCCTCCCAGCTATACCTGGGCAAGTACCAAGTTTTACCAGACATGCAGTGAAGTCAGGGATTCAACTTGGGAAATTTCCCATTCAATTTTTAGAAGTTTGATTATTTAGCCAAGAATGTGCAAACTCCACGGTCAACCTCCAAAATGACATCTTGGATCTCATTTTTCTGTTTGATCAGGAAGCCTGTTAGGAAAAGCAGTGATCCATTCTCTGACAGTAACTTGCTAAAGCAGATTACAGTTTTATAGTTATAGATTGAACATTAAATAATGATGGGTAACAATAATTAGAGAAGCAAGGAACATGCAAGAATTGTATAATAATCTTTTCACATTTAGACTTGATTGCCCATGTGGACATCATCTGAAAGTACACTGGGAATCAAAAAATATTCCAGATAGTGTTTTTGAAATTGGCCAAGAACAGGAAAAAATCTAAGAAAAACAAAGAGGAGGATATTCTTGCAAAAAGTCACTTTGCCTAGTTGCTGAGACAAGAGCTTCCTTCAAAATTATCTGTTTTCCTGTATCATCTTCAGAAGCAGACAATGAGAGAAACGTACATGGCCTCAGTTGTGTAGCTAAATTCCCACATACTATGCTAAAGTTACTTCCGAGATATTTCATACCAAGATCCAACAATTCCCCACTGGAGGCCCATTAGTATGGCAGAAGTGCTTAACATTTTCACCCAGACAGGTGCACAAGAAAGCACTCCCCATATTGGCTGCCTGGCAGAAGCTAGCAGCATTCCTTAACACAATAAATGAGAGAATTCAGCCATGATGTGAGGCTACAACTCCCCCTACTCAAATTTTGGGGGTTTTTTGTGACTGAGACAACACACAGTGTTTGCCCTGGTATGGTAAGAGTTGGTCAATTCATGTGGCATTAAAAACCAAGAAAACATACATGGAATGCAAGCTGGTACTAAGGATGCTATTTTGGAGAGAGGAGAAAAGGTGATGAGAAAAGGTTATTTATAATAGTCCCAACCATGTTTGTTGTCTGACTGTTAGTCACTCACCTTGTTTTCCATCTATGAGACATCAGTGTCTTCTGATTGGATAAGGAAAATGCAAATGCAACATATATGAAACATATATGAAACAGCTCTCAGTTAAGGAAAATCCTGTGCTAAGAGATGACCAGGAAAGAATTTACAGGACTATTAAATAGAGACACATTCCAGAAATAACACCAGTAAAAAGTGCTACCCTATGAACTTTACTCTGGAAGCTGTCTTTCTTCTGGCAAGAGGCTTTTCCACCAGAATTCTTCCTATACTATACCCATCACCAAATTCCACCTTCTTGTGTTTCTCTATGAAAAACTATGATCATAGTTTATAGTTTGAAAAGATTGAACTATGGTACAGGAAACTACTGAGATATCAAGATGAAAAGGTCAAAACTATAGGTTGCCTATGGACTGTACATCCACTCAGAATAAAATGCCTAACACAAACTATTTGAACTAAAATCCTTTTCCGTAGCAGTTTGTACTGATGATAAAATAACATGACTTTGGACTCTCTACAAACCATTGTGTTGAAGATTCAATGAAATAAAAACAAAAAAGACCATTTCATATGTAAAAACTGAAATGCAAGAAACTCAGCTCATCTCAGACACAACCTGGAGGGCAGTCAGAGTCTAATGCCTAGGCTAGACAATGCACCAAGAAAGAAGAGAGAATAGAAGGAACAGAGTGATTGAAGAGGGAAGAAAAGTATCTCAACCTCTTTATTTCTCTCAGCCTATTTATTGTCATAATAGTCACTAAGGAAGAATATTTTCCCAACATTTTTGTCAGGTCTCAAACAGCTCAAGGCATTTAGCCACTAGTATCTTCACTGACACTGAAGCAAATCAATTCAGTACACTAATCTGCTAATTCTTAAACAGCAACAAAATCAGTAATCCTCTGGTACTGATAATGACAGCAAAAAGATACCTGCAGATTTCAATGACTGGCATCCAGGAATTTCTCTCTAGAGCAGTACTGATGTCCACACACTTGGATGCAATTACTATGTTACTACACTGTCACTCCCTGAAAAAAGTTTCATCCATTCTGCTGAAGTTAAGTCAAATGAGCATTAAGTGGCCTGAATCTTTTTCAGAAGAGCTTATTCAAGTTGTTCTTTCAAGACAGTAAATATATAGGTTATATTCCCAAAATGCCCCTCCATATATCCACTTTTAATTTTTAAACTGTGTTCAGTATACATTTTAGCACTGCAATTACCCCACTTTCACTGTAATTTTCAGGACAAACAATTAAGAAGCTTCTGTCCAGAGCTAATGTTGACTTTTTGTGATTTATCAAATTATAAGGAACGAAAGCTGCTCAATATTCATACTCTTAAAGTCAAGAAAGCAGCATTTTCTAGTCTGACCATTTGTAGACCAGCATACTACATCAATTATGCCATCCTTGCAAGCAGTTGAAGGAACACTTTATGAAGTTTTACAGTTTTGATATTCTGAAACACAAAGGACTCATTTTTCTTGCTGTTGTGTTCAAATGATGTTCCCATCTCTTAATAATGGATCTTCTAATTTTACTGTATTTTCTGCAATAAAAAATGTTCAATAGCTATCATGTTCTTCCTATGAAAGTATTTATATGAAAGCAAAATTCTTTTAAGTACCTTTAATATTATTTAAATCTTCAAGTTTCTTTTAAGGCATTTTTGGAGCCATAAGTTGGTATAGTCAGCCTGTTCTGCAACCTAATCCATTCTTAAATTCCTGTTCAAAATGCAGATACCAAAAGGAGAATCAGAATTTTAGTCGCAGCCTCATGAGTGCCACACTCAGAAGTAAAATCACCTGTTCCTACATCTACCATTCCCGTTTATACTCATACACCAAATTAGCTTTTTGTGCCACTCTGGCCTGCATTCTCAGTTTTTTAAATAAATAACTTTGGCTACTCTAAAAGATACTTTGCACTTTTAATGAGCCCATCTTACCAAGTAATATGAACAGCTCTCTGTCCCTGCCTTGCCATGCTTTTACTACTGCAATATTTTCATATCACTTGCACATTAGTAATGATTTCACAGTTTTTCACATCACTGAAAAAAGCATGCAATATTGCCTATACATCCCAAATCTCAAAGAACTCTTTTAATAGTATCACCTTCCTGCCCAGTCATGATTCCCAGAGAACCATCAATCCCAGACTGAAATTTTCAGCAGCCACTGAAGTCTTCNATGGCTATAAATTACCAGAGTCTCGAAGACATTAAATAGCATCTTGTTTGATTATTAAGGGGGTTGGAAGCACATCTGATTCGAATACAAAGGACTTTTTTCTCTTAAAAAAATACAGAAATGTTCTTTCAATGTTGCTACTTTGCCAACATAGTTACTCATGATTTTACATCCTCATTATTTTATTCTTGGTTTGCTGCAACACCATCCTGTTACCCATACCCTTGTTAGCTTACTTATCAGACAGCTCTGATACCCTTAGCATCTTTTATCAGTCTTTCCTGCTTTATAACTAACTCATTTACTGTTTCCATAGCAATCCTTCATGGTTTTATTTATTGAGATATTTTTTCCTCTAATTTCAATTGCTATTGATTCCCACTGAATATCACATATTTGATTCAAATTTCAATGACTTTTTTCCATTGCAAAATATTAGTAAATTCTTAAGGAAGTTTTATTTTGCCAGAAAAACCCTTAAAAAAATTTTGGGGTCTGATGTAACTGAGGCCAGATTTTTTAGTGTTTTTATTAGACCATTAATTTCACAGAAGTGTAGAAAGCAAATGATAGAATAAGGAATGTTATTTTGAGACTGCATTAAACACTTGAAGAGGAATGTACTATGAATGTTAAACAACCAAAAGAATGTTTTTCACTCATCATATTAATCAGTTTTTTAATCTCCTTTTTTCAAACAGTATTTTTGTCCTTTCAAATAAAGTACTCTAGGCTTTTGTCACAGGTCAAACACTTGACATTTTTTACAGTGTGTTCTACAAGGCCCAGCTCAGCAGCAGAACTACATTCACATTAGTACCAGCATCACTAGTGGACAGAGCTGTGATTTATTAGGCAAAGGGGAGCAGCAGGGACTAATTGGTCATATGAGGACAAAAAAGTGTGTGAGAGGAATGCAAAAACAATGGAGAGTGTATGCAAAGGTAGCTTGCTCCTTTGGCATGTCCCAAGGCACAAGATAAATGCCATTATTAACAGATGAGAGATACAAGAAATGCAGTATAAATTACACATGTAAATTCTTCCTTCCTCAAAATAGTATTCTGACCAGAAACATTCCTGCATGAAATAAGCTTTTTATAGTTTCAGAAGATATAATTTAGTAAATTAGAAGGTAAGAAAATGTCTTTACGTTAATTTCCTCACAATAAATTAGGTCTGTGATTATAACTTTTTACATCACCACCACCACATCAGAGACAAAATGCAGACTTCAACATGTTTGAAATATGGGAAATGTTATTATTTTTTGCAATATGTCCATAAGAGCATATATGTATGCTTATAGGAGAAATTACAACGTTCTAGAAGAATTCAATATGTATTCCATATGTACACTTCTGTAAGGACAGTAAGATATTTTTAAAAGTCTTGGGGAGGGCCAAAGGACATTTGCATGTATCAGGCGACCATGCTTCAAAAGAGCTGGCATGGTATCCTCAGTAACAGCTGCAGATATAATGCTAATAATATTGAAAAATAAGGCTTTACATATCAAAACAGTAACTTTTTTTTAACTGCCCTTGATCTCTTATCACACCATATTTAGAAACAGCCACCAGTGTAATCCTTCAATGTGACCTATATATTGAATTAGAAGGTGTTCCTAAGAGCTGTATTTTGGACAAGTCAAAAAATAAAGAAAGGAGAAAAGCGTCCACCCAAACCCCTTTAGTCTGGAACAGCTGGGGTCCACAGAAAAGTACTCTCCTAAATGTCAGCTGTAACTTGGTGATTGGTTAGATTTTGTCCACCAGAATACAGAGGTAACAGTGACTTAAAATTGTCACATGCTCAGTGTGGAGCCTGCAAAGTATATGCATGACTGCTGATAGTTTCACAAGTCTCACTGAAGCAAGAAATTAATATGTGCTTGCAAGTTGGTGCCCGTAGTAAAGTATATATTGATATTAGAGTTCAAAACAACAATCCAAATCTATTTTCATTATGCAAATCCATTTGCTTTGTTGAACT
>VZTN01014903.1:0-13315 GCA_013400515.1 Erpornis zantholeuca
GGACTGGGGGCACTGGGCAAGGCTTGGGGGGCATTGGGCAAGGCCCTGGGGGCACTGGGCAAGGGACTGGGGGCTCTGGGCAAGGCTCAGAGGGGACTGGGCAAGGCCCTGGGGGCACTGGGCAAGGGACTGGGGGCACTGGGCAAGGTTCAGAGGGGACTGGGCAAGGCTCGGAGGGGACTGGGCAGACTGGGAGGGCTAGGATGGGATCCGAGTGGCACTGGGGAGGTGTTGGGGTGCTGGGATGGGCATGGGATGGGCCCTGGGCAAACTGGGATGGGTTCTGGGGACACTGGGCAGACTGGGCAGCACTGAGATGGGAACTTGGCAGACTGGGAGCACTGGGATGGGCACGGGGAGAGCGCTGGGCTCCCAGTGCCACGTTTCCCTCCCACTCCTGTTTTCCTCTCCTCGGGGCTGCCCCCGGAGGTCTATGGCACAGGCACACCTGGGCACAGGCCCTGCACAGGTGTGGGGGCAAGCCTAGATGGGGACAAAGCTCCCCCCTGTCACCCCAAAATTCCCCAGAGAAGCTTCTGGCGCCCTCCCCCTCCCAGAGGTACCTTGGAGCTCGCAGGAGAGCCTGAGCCACTGCTCCAGCCACGCCCGGCACTCGGCACGGCCCAGGTGAGTGGAGTTGAGCCCACGCAGGTAACAGGCCTGGGGACACAGGGACAGCCAGGGACACTCAGGGACAGCCAGGGACACTCAGGGACAGCCAGAGACACTCAGGGACAGCCAGGGACACTCAGGGACAGCCAGAGACACTCAGGGACACTCAGAGACCATCAGAGACCATCAGGGACACTCAGGGACACTCAGGGATAGCCAGGGACAGTCAGGGGCAGCCAGGGACACTCAGGGACACTCAGGGACAGCCAGGACACTCAAGGACAGCCAGGGACACTCAGGGACAGCCAGAGACACTCAGGGACACTCAGAGACCATCAGAGACCATCAGGGACACTCAGGGACACTCAGGGATAGCCAGGGACAGTCAGGGGCAGCCAGGGACACTCAGGGACACTCAGGGACAGCCAGGACACTCAAGGACAGCCAGGGACACTCAGGGACACTCAGGGACCATCAGGGACACTCAGGGGCAGTCAGAGACCATCAGGGGCAGTCAGGGACTGTCAGGGGCAGCCAGGGACACTCAGGGACCCTCAGGGACACTCAGGGACACTCAGGGACCTTCGGGGGCACTCAGGGACAGTCAGGGACACTCAGGGACCCTCGGGGACAGCCAGAGACCCTCAGGGACAGTCAGGGACAGTCAGGGACACTCAGGGACCCTCGGGGACAGCCAGAGACCCTCAGGGACAGTCAGGGACAGTCAGGGACACTCAGGGATGGGCACACATAGCTCCAGTGCCACACCAGGATCCTGCCAGGGCTCTGGGAGGGGAGGAGAACCAGGAAACCATTCCCGTTGTGCTCAGGGGTGATCCCAGCATGGAAAACACTCCCAGAAGAGAGCGACCACCACCTGCCCAGGGTGGGGCTGGGGGGCACCCCCTGGTGACACCCGAGGTGCCACGAGCCCGGGACAGGTGCTGAGGTGTCCTCACCGCTCGGAGCTCCTCCTCGGAGAGCTGCCCCAGCCCCAGCTGCAGCAGGGCCTGGTCCAGCTGCCTGATCTCCAGGACGTGGCTCCGCAGGCGATGGCGCAGGAAAAAAGCTGGCAGGTGTGGGGTGAGGAACAGCACCTGGCTCAGGGCTCTCTGGGGAGGAGGAGGAGGAAGAGGAGGAGTGTCAGAGTCCAGGGAAGCCTGAAAGCTTCTCCTGCTCCTCTGGTGGTTTCTCTATGTCCCCAGAGCTCCTCAAAAGTGGCCTAGCCAGCGACCTAGGCTTTGGGAGGAGCTCCCTTCACTTTTGGGAGAACCTGAATGCACCAGAGAGGTGAAGAGATTTTTGTTTAGTGAACCACAGAGAGTTTAGTTGTAGTTTTAGGATCTTGCTCTATGTATTACATAGGGACAAGATGGAGATTTTTGGGTGTGGTTTTTCCTTCTTTCTTCTTCTCCTCTCTCCTCATTCTCTTCCTCCCTCCTCTGACACCAGTTCCTGTGGTGTGTTGGTTGGTGGAAGAAAGTTAGTATTGAAAAGACAAATCAATAAGATGAGGATTTACTGGTGTTGGGAACAAAATAAGATACATATTGTTTCTTGAATGGTTGTTAGTAAGATATAAAAGGCAGCTGCCTTTTAACTGCCATTCCCTTTCTGCCCTGGTGTCCTTGGAGGATGCTGCCTCTGCCTCCGAGGTTTTGATAAGAAAAATAAACAACTCTGAAACAGCAAAAGATTTCTTGCTGCATTTTTTCCAACATGACGAACCTAAGGAAGAAAAGCCCCAGGGCAGAGGACAGGGGTTGGAGCCCCCAGCTCCCATCGGGGGCCCAGGCCCTTGACAGAGGAGGGCACCTGTGAGATGTCCAACCCCTCCTGAAACAGGCGTGGGACTCACTCAGGCACTCCCAGGGGGCTCCAAGCCTGGTCCAACCCGGCCTTGGACACTTCCAGGGATGGGGAAATCCCTCCCAGTGCCTTCCCACCTTCACCGAGGGAATTCCTTCCCCAAATCCTCCTCTGGATTCATTCCCAGCAGCTCCACATCCTTCCAACGCTGGGAGCCCCACAGCTGGAGGTGGCACTGCAGGTGGGGTCTCACCTGAGCCCCTCTCACCTGCTGCTCAGTGGGGATGAGCCTGGCACCCAAGGACACCTCTGCAGCTTTTTGTTGGCACCTGGGCTGGGTTTGGGGCACACCTGTGGTGCCTTAGGTTTGAACTTTTNCCTCCCAGTGCCTTCCCACCTTCACCGAGGGAATTCCTTCCCCAAATCCTCCTCTGGATTCATTCCCAGCAGCTCCACATCCTTCCAACGCTGGGAGCCCCACAGCTGGAGGTGGCACTGCAGGTGGGGTCTCACCTGAGCCCCTCTCACCTGCTGCTCAGTGGGGATGAGCCTGGCACCCAAGGACACCTCTGCAGCTTTTTGTTGGCACCTGGGCTGGGTTTGGGGCACACCTGTGGTGCCTTAGGTTTGAACTTTTCTGTGTTCCCAGCCCTGCCCTGCCCAGTGTCACTCTGCAGTTCCCTGGAGCTCGTTCAGTGCTGTTCTCTCATGCTCACACACACACAACAAAGCCTCTCCAGCTCTCCAAGGACACCCACACCCTCCTAGGCCCAACAACTGCAAACCACAAGCTTGGGGACAGGGGGGCAAGCTTGGCCAAATTCCATCCTTGCCTGGCTTCTGCTTGGGGAATTGATGCTGAGATCCAAGTGGGAAGAACTCGGGAGCTGTCCTTGTCCATGTTGGGATGCACTGAGGCAGGAGCCTCTGGAGCCCAGAGTGTGACCTCTGAAGGCCTTTCCAATCAATCCCTCCTTTATTCCTTTATCCCTGCCTGCTCTCTGTTTCCAGGTACCCATTTTTAAGGCATCACCCACCCCGAGCTGAACTCACCACGTGCTCCCCCCGGAGCTCATTCAGCGCCAGCAGAGACCCCGAGAACAAACTCCTCACGGCCAAGAGCTGAGCCAGGTGGGGCCGAGCACCTCCCTGCACCTGCAAGAGCACAGGTCAGCCCCTCTGAGGGGTGACAACACCTCCCACGGGCCCGAGGGGCGGCGGGGGCACCGTGGGGGCACTCACCTGGGCACAGAGCTGCTGCAGGAGGTGCCGGGGCCGGGGCTCGGGCAGGGAGCGAGCTGCCAGCGCCAGGCTCCGCAGCACAGCAGGGTAGGAGCCCCTCCTGATGGAGTCATAGGCATCCAGGAACTGCAATCGCTGCTCAGGAGTCCAGAAGTGGCGGATCAGGAGCTGCCGTGGGAAGAAATACCTGGGAAAAGGTGGGAGAGGAGGATTCAGGGAGGGGATGGGAGCGTGGGTGGGTGCCAGGCTGTGGGAGGAGGCCTGGGCTGGGGCAGCGTGGTCTGAGGCAGGAGCTGAGGGGGTTTGTTGGTGAGGCAGAAAAAGATTTCTTTAGGTGTTTTATGCCTCAGCAGTTTGTGGGAAATGCAAAAAGCAAGGAAAGCTTTCAGAGTCTGTCCCAGGTTTTGGGAATAAAGCAAAGATTTTAGTTTTAGCTGTAACTGCAAAAGCAGGAACATATCAGTAGATACAAGTATCTATCTTTTTCCCACAAACTCTAAAGGCCTTCCTTACTTTTTACATTTCCCACATCAGTTCTTGCAGCACCAGGTCGGACAGAATTGTTCTCAGGTTGAGAAAAATGTAAATATTGCAGTTGTTTTGAGAATGTGCTCTCCTTGGCCAACGAGAAATTCTATTTTGGGATGAGTTTTCATAGTTTTGTGTTGTACACACACAGGGACTGTTCACACAAAAACAAACAATTCCTACAACCAAAAAACAAACTAAAAAAAAAATCTTAATCTCTCTCTCTTTCCTTTTTATTAATATGTATCTATATATCAATCTATAAATAAAAACCTTCTGATTTCTGATCTTCAATCCATAAACTCTGAGTCTTGGTAAAAGAGGCCCTGGGAGAACAGGGCCTCATCTCACCAACAGGGGCTCGCCCCCAAAGGGGCAGGAATCAGGGATTGCTTATGGAAAAGCCTGAGGGCATCAGCTCCAGCACTGACCACGTCCCCAAGTGCCACATCCACACATCCCCCAAGGATGGCTTTTTCCATGAGGAAATGTCCCTAAAACCCAACCTGAACCTCCCCTGGAAGACTTTTGGTCTCATCCTGTTCCCTGGGAGCAGAGCCTGAGCCCCTCCCGGCTGCCCCCTCCTGCTGGGGGCCACAGGGTCCCNCATGCCCAGGCCCCTCCCAGTCCTTTCCTGCTGATCTGGAGCATTCCCTGGGGCCATTCCAAGGGCAGGACCCAGCCCTTGGCCTGGCCAATCCTCACCCCCATCAACCTCATCCCCTTGATCCCACAGATCCAGCCTGGCCACAGTCCTGCTGTGGGGATCTGTCCTCCCTCAGACCCACATTCCTCTTATCCCTTCTGAGGGGATCTGTCCTCCTCAGACCCACATTCTCCACATCTGTCCCTCCTCAGACCCACATTCCCCACATCTGTCCCTCCTTAGACCCACATTCCCCACATCTGTCCTCCCTCAGACCCACATTCCCCACATCTGTCCTCCCTCAGACCCACACTCCCCCTGTCCCCTCCAAGCCAAGGTCACAGCCAGGGACATCAGCCAGGACTTGGAGCACTGAGGGCTCCAGATCTGCTCCAGTGGCAGCAGATCTGTGAAATGCCAGCGAGGATCTGATTAGAATGGATTTTATTAAATTACTTCAGTGCATTCCACGATCTCCCTGGGTGGGACTGGGAGTGCCCAGGAGCTGGCATTGCCCACCCAGCGCTCAGCTCCTCGGGACTCAGGTTTGTCCTCACAGCGAGAGGGGAGAGAGCTCGGGGAGATTCCTGCCTCCAAAAATCCCAACTCCCACCAGAACTGAGGAATGGAGACCCCGAGGAGGGGAACCATGGTACTCACATGAGGACAAGGACGAGGAAGTTGGCGAAGGGCGGGATGGCGATGATCCCGATGGGAATGGCCTTGAGCACATCCCTGCGGAACTGCCTCCAGCAGGAGGGAACAGAGTCAGCACCCCACAGCAAACTCCCCAAACTCCCCCAAATCCCCCACCCTGGTGCTGCCTGCAGCTCCCAAGCCCTGGTTTTAGGCAGGGGAGATGTCACAGAGGAATTCCAGCTCCTTCCATGGAGAGGGAGTGCTCCAGGGGCTGGGGGAGGCAGAGCAGTGATGCCTTAGGTTTGAACTTTTCTCTGTTCCCAGCCCTGCCCTGCCCAGTGTCACTCTGCAGTTCCCTGGAGCTCGTTCAGTGCTGTTCTCTCATGCTCACACACACACAACAAAGCCTCTCCAGCTCTCCAAGGACACCCACACCCTCCTAGGCCCAACAACTGCAAACCACAAGCTTGGGGACAGGGGGGCAAGCTTGGGCAAATTCCATCCTTGCCTGGCTTCTGCTTGGGGAATTGATGCTGAGATCCAAGTGGGAAGAACTCGGGAGCTGTCCTTGTCCATGTTGGGATGCACTGAGGCAGGAGCCTCTGGAGCCCAGAGTGTGACCTCTGAAGGCCTTTCCAATCAATCCCTCCTTTCTTCCTTTATTCTTTATTCCTTTATCCCTGCCTGGGCTCTGTTTCCAGGTGCCCATCTCAGGCCCCGGGGGCACACCTGGCGCAGGCGCTCCATGTCCCGGTATGGGAGCTGCTGCACACTCAGCCACTGCTGCCACATCTTGGATTTGATCTTCCAGATCTCCTTCACCTCCAGGAAGAGTTCCTGGATCCCTGCAGGGACACAGCTCCCTCAGGCACCCAGGAAACGCCGTGGGCAGGGCACAAACAGCGCAGGCACTGCCCCTGTTCCACCCAGAAAAGCAAAATGTGTCCTTCCCCCAGGAGCCACCTCCACCTGCTGGGACCCCCCTTGGGACCCACTGAGACCCCCACCTTTGGACTCCCCTGTAGTAACTCAGAAAAAGATTTCTTCAGGCATTCTCCTTGCCTGAGAGGTTTCTTTTTAACTTGTCTTGAATTGTAACACTTACTCCATTTCCAAAGGGGAACTTCTGTAAGTTCCCAGGACAAAAATGTAAATGATGGAAATTTGTTTTGATAATGCTTTCTCCTTGACCAATGAAGGAGTTTTGTCTTTGTTTGTTTTCATATTTTGTGGGACTGTGCTGGAGAGACAAAGACACAGTCACACACAGACGACCTCCAGCTAACAGGCTGCAGAGAGAGAAAAGATTTGCTCTCTGTTCTTGATAACACCTTGATCATAAAAACCTCCTGAATTTCAAATCTGTGAACATGGAGTCGGTTTGTGGACAAGCCCTAGAAATAGGGCCTCATCTTTGCAACACTCCCTCACTAGCACCCCTTTGGGGACACCCTTTTGGGGATCCCCCTTTTGGGACACATCCCTTTTGGGGACACCCCTATGGGAACACCCCTTTGGGACACCCCTTTGGGACACCCCTTTGGGGACACCTCTTTTGGAACACATCCCTTTTGGGACATCCCTTTGGGGACAATCCCTTTTGGGGACAGACACCCCTTTGGGGACATCCCTTTGGGGACACCCCTTCTGGGACCATCCCTTTTGGGAACACCCTTTTGGGAACACCCCTTTGGGGATACCCTTTTGGGACACTCTTTTTGGGGACACCCCTTTTGAGGACACCCCTTCTGGGACACCCCTTTGGGGATACCACTTTGGGAACACCCCCATTTTGGGGACACCCCCATTTTGGGGACATCCCCATTTTGGGGACATCCCCATTTTGGGGACACCCCTTTTGGGACACACCTTTTGGGGACACCCCACCCTCTTCCAGACCCACTTTTCTGGACCCACCCGTTGGGACCCTGTAGAAAGGAGCTCTGGTTCCTCAGAGCTTTTTCACAAACTACTCATGTCCATGCTTTTCTTAGAAAAAAAGAAAATTTAATATTAAAATATTAATATCAAGAAAACAGAAGAAATCTTTCTCCCTCCAGCAGGTTCAGCTGCAGGGAACATCTGTGTGTGTCTGTCTGTCTGTGTCTCTGAGTGTGTCCCAGTCAGGAATTCACAACAAGACACAGAGGAAGACATTTCATTGCTCAAGGCAATCACCTCACCATCAACATTTGTCTTATTTCCATTCTTTCATCAAGGCTTTCTCCTGGGAAACTACAAAAGTTTCCCTTAAAAAATGGATTTCAAGACAAGTTAACAAAAACTTGCATTTCTCCATTTCTGCATCTCTTTCTCTGAGATCTCTCAGAAACTACCAAGGCACCACCACAGGACCTCTCTTTCAGCACCTCCCTCTGTGCCCTCTGACAAAGTTGTTCAGGGAGAAATTCTCCAGCTCTCNCCCCTTTTGGGACACACCTTTTGGGGACACCCCACCCTCTTCCAGACCCACTTTTCTGGACCCACCCGTTGGGACCCTGTAGAAAGGAGCTCTGGTTCCTCAGAGCTTTTTCACAAACTACTCATGTCCATGCTTTTCTTAGAAAAAAAGAAAATTTAATATTAAAATATTAATATCAAGAAAACAGAAGAAATCTTTCTCCCTCCAGCAGGTTCAGCTGCAGGGAACATCTGTGTGTGTCTGTCTGTCTGTGTCTCTGAGTGTGTCCCAGTCAGGAATTCACAACAAGACACAGAGGAAGACATTTCATTGCTCAAGGCAATCACCTCACCATCAACATTTGTCTTATTTCCATTCTTTCATCAAGGCTTTCTCCTGGGAAACTACAAAAGTTTCCCTTAAAAAATGGATTTCAAGACAAGTTAACAAAAACTTGCATTTCTCCATTTCTGCATCTCTTTCTCTGAGATCTCTCAGAAACTACCAAGGCACCACCACAGGACCTCTCTTTCAGCACCTCCCTCTGTGCCCTCTGACAAAGTTGTTCAGGGAGAAATTCTCCAGCTCTCTGTTTGTGAGGAGAAGTTCTCATGAGACAGAGCTGAGGGAGTTTCAGAAGAGAGAGTTTTGCTCCAGCTCTGGGAATCATTATCTCCCCACAGCTTGAAGTGTAAACAATCTCATGTTTTGGGAAACTCCTATCTCACCGAAGGTGTTTGTTACTTTGTTTTTATTGAATTCCCTGGAACTGAGCAGTGATGTGAGAGAGGTGTTCAGGGAATAACCAATGCCAGCTGTACCTTGCTCAGCTCTGCTCTCTGCTCCTGACCAGGCTGGAGACTGCAGCAGCTCAGAGAGAGCCCCTGGCTCTCATTTTAGAGACCTCTTTGTCCTGTCTGTGTTTGCTTTGCATGCTAAATGCACGAACCACAGAACATATCTTACCTTCTGAAAATCTGGAGTCATTTTTATGCTGCAAGAGGCCAAAACCTGGCAACCTTGAGATGCAACATTCCCCTCCCCTCCCCCGCTTTGGGGCTCACCTGTTTTGAAGGTGCTGTGGAGGAGGTAGAACCGGGGGAAGCTCCTCTCCAGGTAGCGCTCGTAGCGGGCGCTGAGCCTCCGAGCTGCGGAGGCCGCGGCGGCCACGAGGGCGCGGGAGGCGGCGCGGGAGGAGAGGGAACGGCCCTGGCACCGCCGCACCTGGGAACGCACCTGGGAACACACCTGCACCCTGCGCCCCCACCCCCCGGCTCAGCTCCGGGTTTGAGGCTCCCAGCGCCCCCGGAGAGGTGGAGCGGGGGAGCTGGGACCGACCCTCCCCACCCCAGGGCAGGGGTCAGCAGGGTCCGGGGGGAGCGAGGGGTCCCGGCTGGGTCCAGGATCCCGTGCCGGGCACTGAGGGGGAGTGGGGAGGGCGGAAATGGGAGGTACCGGGGCGGGGAACGGCGCTGCGGTAATGGGAAGGTTGTGCGATAAGCGGGGGGGCACTGAGGGCCGGGGACGGAGCGGTGGGGACAGGGACGGGACAGGGACGGGACCGGGGCGCACCGGGAGAGGACGACGGGGGTGAAGGGGAGGGGTATTCGGCGAGGGGTCACGCCTGCGGTGGGTGTTTGGGGGAGTGTGGTCGGTGTTTAGTGGAGGCTGCCCTCGGTACCGGGAGGGATCGGAGCTGTTCGAGGGAGTCAGGGCTGCGTCGGGAGCGGCTCACCCTGAGGGGAGCGCGTCCCGGCCGGTGCCACGGGGCATGGCTACTCCGCGGGGATCCCCGCTCACCTGGACACCCCCAGAGCGAGTTGCGGCTGCATCCGCCCCCGAGGGGGGCTGAGCGCGGCGGGGCCGAGGCGCCAGAGCCCCCCACGGACGGCGGCCCTGGACAGCGCCATCTTGGCGGGTCACAGGGCGGCGATCACGTGGGGCTCTGAGCGCTGATTGGCTGTAGCGCCGGAAGTGCCCCTACCCTGGGCTCCGGGCGGGACCTAGTCCCCTCTTCTTTTGTGTCCCCACGTCGGCGGGACCGGGACCTCCAGGCCCCCCCAGCCCCGCCCGACCGGGACCGGGACCGGGACCCCCCCCCGGCCCCAGGCCACCGGTTGCGGCTCTGTCCCAGGCTGCGGTTCTGTCCCAGGCTGCCCGTCCCAGTCCCGGCGGTTCTGCGCTGGAGGACTCGGTGGCCGCGGGCGGGTGATCCGCGACCCGGGCTATCCCGGGTGATCCGGGACCTGACCTATCCCGGGTGACCCGCGACCCTCCTCCTCCCGCTTCACCGGGGTTTAAACCCTTGAGGGAGCCGTGGAGGAGCTGCCGCTGCCGCCCCGCTGTCCCCGCCCGGGCCTGGGCACGCGGGAGGCTGAATAACCCCGGCGGAGGGGCTGGGACCCCCGAGCCCCATCCCGGTGCCTGCTGCTCCTCCGGGGGCACCGGGAGCGGGCAGGACCCCCCCGGGCAGGACCCCCCGACCACCTTCCCTTCCCTTCCCAGCCCGCGCCGCGCAGCAGAACCGGTTCTGCCTTATGTGGGTCATGTTTGTTTTCCTCATTCCAGGAGCCCGAACAAACACTCCGGCCAAGGATTTTCGGGAAACACCCGCAGCCTCTTCCCCGAGCCCTGAGCGCCTCAGGAACTCCCGAAAGCAGGCGCCACGTCCTGCCTCTCTCCCCGCATCTCGGGCAGCCCCTCCCGTGTCCCGGGAGCGCTTCTGCCCCGCTCCAGGCGCTCACGGAGCCCTGAGCCCTGTGCCCTGTGGGCGCTGCTCACTCAGCTCTTGTTTATCGGGAGCGGAATGGGGAGGGGGTTATCGCTGCTGTTCTTTATCGGGAGCGGAATGGGGAGGGGGTTATCGCTGCCCCCGCCGGGGCCGATAAGGGCGGATCGATGGCGCGGGACGATCCGAGCCGCACGTACCGGGCAGAACCGCGGCTGCTGCCGAGCAGAGTCCGGGTCCGCGCGGCCGCGGATCAGCGGAGCCGCCGCCGCAGCTCCGCCGATGATGTGGGGCCACATCAAAGCGGGTTAATGGGGAGTTAATTAATGATTGGGACGTGCCGCGGCCTTTGAGGTGGCTCCGAGCTTCCTCGGGAACTCTGCTCTGGGCGGAGGGGAGGAGGGAGGGGACACCCCTTAAATAGGGAGGGGTCACCCCTCGGGAGCGAGTGGGACACTGCCCCAGGATCCGGAGAGAGCGGCAGGAGCCATGCCCACCAAACCCAGCCCTGGCTGCGAGCTGGGTGAGTACCTGACCGCCTCTGGGAGCTGGCATCGTCCCCAGCCCAAAACACCTGGGTTTTGGGAAATTTGGGCAGTTCGGGCAGTTTCCCAGCTCCAGGCTGCCCGTGGGGTCAGTCACACCTGGTTTCAGGTGGGAAGCGAGGCCACCAGTTGGGTTATTCCCATCTTCAACACCTGCACTGCTGGGTCAGAGCTGAGGGTGAATCTGTGGTGGGGGAAGTCTCCCATCTCCTGGATTTCTCCTCATTTTTCCAGGACTTGGTCATTTAGCAACAGCACTAGCGATGCCAAGGTGCTCCTGCCCAGTGCTGCATCCCATTCCCAGTTAAATCCATGGGTTTGGCCCTCAGGAACGGGGTGGTTGAAAAAATTATCCCAAGGGAATGAACAGAGGAGGAGGAATTCAGTGAGGAAGCAGCATTTCCCTCTGGAAGAACCAGCAGCAAACGGAACAGAGCCCTGTCAAGGCCTCTGGGATGAGGGACAGCCAGCACTGCATGGCACCTGCAGCAGAAATCAGGGAACTGGGGCAGAAATTGGGGGTTTTGGCATGAAAAGCAGTGCCAGGGGCTCCCAGTGGGTCTGTGTTTTGGGGTGGAACGAGATGCTGTTGGGAAGAGCTCGGAGCAGGGGCAAGGAGGATCACAGAGTCAGGGAATAAACTGAGCTGGAAGGGACCCACCGGGATGATCGAGTCCAGCTCCTGTCCCCGCACAGACACCCCAACAATCTCACCCTGTGCCTCCCTGAGAGCGGTGCCCAAAGGCTCCCGGAGCTCCTCGGGCCCGTGCCCATTCCCTGGGGAGCCTGGGCAGTGCCCAGCACCCTCGGGAGGAAGAACCTTTCCCTGATGTCCAACCTAAACCTCCCTTGGCTCAGTTCTGGCCGTTCCCCTGGGTGTGCCCCCACCCACCACGGGGGTCCGGGGACCCTCCTGGGGCCTCACTGGGGTTCAGCCTCCCCACCAGGGCCCAGGGTCTGCCCTCATGGGGGTCTGCCCTGGGGCTCAGCCTCCCACCAGGGCCCAGGGCCTGCCCTCATGGGGGTCTGCCCTCATGGGGGTCTGCCCTNAAATCAGGGAACTGGGGCAGAAATTGGGGGTTTTGGCATGAAAAGCAGTGCCAGGGGCTCCCAGTGGGTCTGTGTTTTGGGGTGGAACGAGATGCTGTTGGGAAGAGCTCGGAGCAGGGGCAAGGAGGATCACAGAGTCAGGGAATAAACTGAGCTGGAAGGGACCCACCGGGATGATCGAGTCCAGCTCCTGTCCCCGCACAGACACCCCAACAATCTCACCCTGTGCCTCCCTGAGAGCGGTGCCCAAAGGCTCCCGGAGCTCCTCGGGGCCGTGCCCATTCCCTGGGGAGCCTGGGCAGTGCCCAGCACCCTCGGGAGGAAGAACCTTTCCCTGATGTCCAACCTAAACCTCCCTTGGCTCAGTTCTGGCCGTTCCCCTGGGTGTGCCCCCACCCACCACGGGGGTCCGGGGACCCTCCTGGGGCCTCACTGGGGTTCAGCCTCCCCACCAGGGCCCAGGGTCTGCCCTCATGGGGGTCTGCCCTGGGGCTCAGCCTCCCACCAGGGCCCAGGGCCTGCCCTCATGGGGGTCTGCCCTCATGGGGGTCTGCCCTCATGGGGGTCTGCCCTGGGGCTCAGCTCTCACACCAGGGCCCAAGGTCTGCCCTCATGGGGGTCTGCCCTGGGGCTCAGCCTCCCACCAGGCCCCACTGCCGGGGTCTGCACTGGGGCACTGCGGCCCCAAACTGGCGCTTGGGGCCCTGTCTCCAACCCTGGGGCTCAGCCCCGGGGCTCCCCAGACCTGGGGCTCTACCCTCGACCCCAGACCCACATTTGGGCTCAGGGCCCATCACGGGGGTGCCCCTCACGTCCCCACAGCAGGGTCCCGAGCCCTGCCCGCCCCGGGCCCGGTGCCTCCCCCGGTGCCGCCNTACGGGGGGGGCTCCTGCCCTGGCGGGTGCTCGGGTGTTTTGCGCGGGGCTCCTACCCTGAGGGTGCCGAGGGGGTCCCCTGGATGTGCCGTGGGACCCCTGGGGTGGGTGGAGGTCATGGAGGGGCTGTGGAGCCTCTGCCTTCCCCGCCGGCCCCGCGACCCCCGGGCAGTGCCCGCACCCCCTCCCCCTTCAGGAGCTCGGGGTCCCCCCGGTCCCGGTGACCTTGGGGTGTCCCGG
>VZTN01014904.1:0-17709 GCA_013400515.1 Erpornis zantholeuca
CACTACCAGAAGTTCTTGTTAGCTCCTAATAACAGAACCTTGTAGCTTGTACTATTTATTTTTTTATTGTTTCGGTTCAGACATTGTAGGCTACCAGGTCATATTTTCCTTTCTGAACCTTACTCTAAATTGTCAGAAGAGTGCCTCCTAACATTGTGTCACTGTGGTAACACTTTCTAAATGAACATTTGAAAGTGGACGGAAGTAGTTTAGATTTTTTTTAAAGTTTTCGCATTGTGTCATCCACCCTGATTTTCCCCTTCTTTAGGGTGAAAATTTCTTGGAAAACATTTTCTTTGTTCTTGTGTGCAGATATGGATGTTAATTTTATACAATGTGTTTGAAATGAAAGAAAACAAAGTGGATTTTTTTGTACCAAGTATTCAAAGTCTAAAATCTAACAGAGAAGAAAATATAAAAGAAATAAGCAAGTCACCAGATGTGAGAATATATTTAAGAATTAAAGCATAATGGGAAAGTTGCTGAGGTACCAAAAGTGGATCTTTTCAGTTCCAACTTTATATCTACATCTTCCAAATCTTGTACATTTGGGAATATTGTCAGCAATCACTGGCCTGCTGCATCCAGCCCTGTGATACTTTCCAGGGCTGCCTCTGCCTCCTCTTCCACCATCTCATGAGCTTTACACTCACTGTCAGCTAAAAAGCTTGCTGGGTCTTGGTTAATTCAGCACATGAAATACTCCAACAGGAGTCTTATAATTCCTAGGTGTTTATAATTCCAAAGGTCCAATTCAAATCCCCGTCAATTCTCAGGGGTTTTCTGCTATTCATCCTGTGCTCTTAGACCCTAGTACACATTTGTTTTGGGGAGAATCTGGCTCAAATGACAGCCCAGTTATTCCTCTTCATGATTGCAAATATGGAAATATTCTTCCTGGTTTCTCGGGTTGCTATAGCAATCAATGGCAAACGGAGAGTTGTTTTGGGCAGAGCAGTGCAAGGAAAAAATGTAATAAATTGAGGGAGGTAAATTTAGTTGGCATGAAGCAACACTAACGGGTTGGGCTTAAAGCCCTTTTTGTTTTCCTCTGTAGAAATGGAATTTCCAATGAGGAAGATCACCTACTTTTGCCAAAAAATGAGAATGGAATTGAAGACTAGACTTTATTTTTTGTATATTTGTTGGTCACTAGTCATACTCCCAGATGGTTTTAAGGAAACATCACAATATTTCACATTGCCTTCTCTAATATATTAGTATATTAGATTGGATGGTACATAAGATGAATTTGTGCTTCTTGAGTACAGAGCTCTAGTGTGGGCACCTTCTTACCTCTGAGCACGAGTGCAGATTGGTGTGATGAGTGCAAGTTCAAGTGCTGGGGTTGAATCCAGCATCAATGCCATGAATTCCAGATCAGTAAAATAAACTGCTTATGGCTGCTCTCATCCATACTCAGGCAGACAAGCAGGTTTCAAAGAACAGGAATTCAAGGTGTCCATAATATTCAAAGGCTCCTATCGAATTTAATAACTGCTGCAAGTTCTAAAAACTGGACCCACTTTGTACTTTGTTTCCAGATTTGTACTGCCTCTGGAAAACTGCAGATACTCCCTTCAGTCTACCTCAGTTCTCCTACCTATAAAAGTGGAGAAAAAATTCTGTACTCTATATAAAAAGAAATTTTGAAAATGGCTAAGGAGCAGTTCACACAAAGCAAATGTCATTTTTTTTAAATTTCATAATAGATTCAATCGAAATGTTTTGATCTTTTCCTTTTAAATATATTTGGTGAGAAAATGTCTCAATCCTGAGCAGTCAAACTCAACTTTACAAGAGCACTTAAAGAATAACAGAGAAAAATATGGGATAGAGAAATACCCAAACTGAGATAAGCTTTTAAACTGAGAGCTGCGGCAAGAGCACGGCCCATTAATTATGATTATTTATATTTCACATTTCTATAACACTATTCATTTGCAGCAAGGTTTTATAACTATATATAGATGCTGTAGAGAGGCTCCATAGTGAGAACCTTTTCTGCAGCAGCTCTTCCTGGAGGATGGTATTCCGTTGATACAGAATCCTTACCTCAGAAGTTAGGCAAAACACTTTTATCTAAAGACTCCAGTCAATCCCAGCTTACAGAGAAACAGAATTTAGTTATTCCAAATGCACATGAAAGGCAGTCCTTCAGGAGTTTAAAAACAAATTAAAATCTTGTTTCCTTAGTGCAGTTACTGAATTTCTGGCAGCTTGAGAGAGACTTTCCTGTTAGACAGACTGTTTAAGCTGCAGGCTTTGCATGGGACAAAGCATAAAACTGGAACATGTTGCACAGAAATTTATAAAATGTAATGCTTTTTAATATAAGAATATCCTAAGATTGGGTGGATCAAAGGAAGCTAGAAATTTATCTGAGAGGATATCACTGTCTGCCATTAAGAAAAAATATTTTTATCCTTCTCTCACTGTGAAGATACTCTTCAAATAAGATTAAATTACTTTTAGCAATAAAGCATAAAAACCTGCCCTATAATGGAAGTCAATGTTAAAATTTTATGTCCAATGAATCTGGACTTACCTATCATACAGTTTTTTAGCATTTTTTTTTCCTTTCTACAGAACACCAAAGGGAATTCTTGCTTCACTGATTCAGCTGTAATGTGTTACCAGTTGCAGTCATTTAGGAGTTGTTGGAGGTTTGTCCATAAATAAAATTCAAGACTCATTTGTGCAGTGGTGTAAAGCATCTTTGCCAATGTTACCCCAAATTTCTAAGGCTTTAACTTATGTCATGGCAAGACTGTACTGCATACTATAGAGAAACAAAATAGTAGCAATAATAACAATAATTATCATAACAGTAACTACTAATATGACAACAATATATTAATAGAACAACAGCGATTCCAAAATGTGTTCTCTCTCACTCTAAGCAATACACAGGCTAAATGCACAAAACAAACTTGTAACAGGCATCAGTAAAATAGACCCTGCATTTGCAGCTGAGATTGGGACTTGGGACAACTCCAGCTAGAGTAGAGGAGAAATGTTTTAACCACTCAGCTCTTGTTGGTTTTGAAAAAAAAAAAGAAAGAACTTTGAACTCCTTTCTGCAGGACATCATGGTTCCAACAGAGACTACAAAGATTGGCAGAGCTCCCAGTCTCTGGTTTTTGCCTTACCTCTGTAGATAACGAAAAATACAAAGGTTTCAAAACTTAAAAGTCAGTATCTTCAGGTTTTGGGACCAGTCATAAAGGGAGTGACTGTCCTTCTGCCCTTTCAAAGAGACAGATCCACCCTGGCTCTCTGGCTGGTCTCTGAGCAGGGATATAACAAGCTCTGTCTCGTTTGGGCCACATCTGCTGGGTGCACAGATGTTCCCCTCATTAGCAGAGGTGACAGGCAAGAGGCGAGCGAGCCATTGATGACCAACGGCACCAGTCTGAATTAAAAGATAAACAGGAAAGAGCAGAACACTGGGCAACTATTTCTCTACATTTCTCCGACAATAAATGGTTCTGTGTGTATCTATGACAACGCTGCAAGGATGGAGATGATTCCAGTGCTCACAGGATGTGACTGAGTACAAACCTACAAGCAGAACAAGAGCAACGGAAGCAGGAAAATTAATTAGCTGCAACTAAGCAAAGGAGGCTAGAAATATTCACAGACAAAAGTAAAAATGCAAGCAAAATAATTTGCAAGAATTCGGTGAAGAACATAAGGGAACGGCATCAAGAGTAATCCTAGGGTATGAAAAAGAACCCAGGATTCTCTTTAAAAATAATTGCCTGAAAAGAAAGAGCTGTTTGTATTGTATTAGGTTTACACTTAAACTGATGATGAAAACATCACATAATTTGGGGGTTTTTTAATGCAATTTTCCTTGCTTTTTTTTTTTTTTTTTTTTTTTTTTTTTTTTTAGCTAATGTGGTAGATTTTTTAAAAAGTGTAAACCTTCCTTAAATGCAGTGGAAAAATAGGGAGAAAATTAAAGGCACCTACAATTGCCAAATGCATCAATAGTAACATCAGGACACTTGTGATGAACTGTCAGTTATTTCAGAAATGTGTGTTTTCCTAGTAATATCTGGTTTGGTGCTTTGGCATTTAATAAACCTTTCTAATAGATCAAGAACTCAAAAGAAAATTTCCCTTATGCATAAATCCCCTGTCAAAAAAAGTCTGAGTTCTCTGTGAACTTTTATTAACCCACCCTAGAAAATATAAAACCTCTCATTAAGCTTAGCTTTTTCCTCCAGACTTTGTAGGATCTTTGGTTTTTTCTATATTGCAGAACAGCTCTAATGTTGTGGTTGTCCAAACTAGCAGATTCCTTATATTTTGAAACCCTGAGTTCATTTTGCTTGCATATTTAAACTTCCAAACAGGAATTGTGAGAGGGATAAATTTTCATGGACTTGTGTACACTAAGTGCTACGGTTTAGTGACAAGGTAGTGTTTGGTTAAAGGTTGGACTTGATCTTGGAAGTCTTTTCCAGCCTTAATGATGCTATGATCCTACTCCTCTATGATTTAGCACCCAAAGGCCAGGTGGGGTATTCCAGGTTTCTCAGAAGTTATGGAGCTACTTCTACTGGGTATCTGTATCAACTCCCTGACCAAAACTAAATGCTGAAGAGTGATTCATACTAAAGAGAACTGAAGTGTTACAGCTACTCTGGTGAAGATGGTGGGGAATAAAAAGCCTCTAAGACGTTTCCACACTAGTGGAAAATAAATAAATAAAAAACCCAAGAACCCTATTAGCTTCTATGAGATTATACATCCATTTAAATTAGACTATGTGTTTAAATGGCTAGCAAAAGCAGGGTCATAATGTAAAGGAAAAAAAATTAAGAAAAAAAAAAAGAACCCAAAGTAATTTCCACAAAGGGAATGCTTAAAAGACAAAGACCTGAAGTGCTTTTAAGTTTTATTTTAGTCTCTGGGCACCTACATTCTCATCATCTTTATTCTTTTTCTCAGTTGTTTTTGGGGTTTTTTTGCCTTTAACAATGTTTTCATTGTTGTTAATCACGCTGCTTTCAGAAATGAAAATCTTCCTAATTAATTAGCACTTCAGATAGAGGTATTTAAATGCAATTATATATTTGGAGCCTTGGAATTTTAAAAAAGTCTCATTGAAGTTAACATCCAAGTTGACTCTATCGAATTCATACCAGGAAAAAGGTATTTTAGGTTTTAGGTATTTTACAGGAGTCCCATACATTTCCAGGGTTCAGAATTCTATATTTCTCTCAAGAGACTAAGTAATTTGCTTCAAGGAGATGGTCCCATTTATGGTTTATCAGGGATCAGCCTCTGATAAAGATGAATATTTCAGTTCTTATCCTGCAAATCACAGGCTTAAGTCTAGCACTGTGACGACCTGTTATTTGGTCTAGTTATAGTGCATTAAAGCAATGACTAATTGGTTCATTGTAAGATGAATGGCAATTTGGAAGAGCTTGTCATCCAAATGGTACTGTGTTGCAAAACTCTCTCTTTAAAATACACTTTATCAAATGCACAACAGGTAAATGCATTTAAAATAGAGTTAGAAGTCTGTAAATAAACAAATGTGTGAATTACCCTGGTGATTTTGGCCTTCTCACTTGTTTGAATATAATTTTTGGTGTACAAACTTCCTCTGCTTCTGGTGAGTGGGCTGAGGACCTATAGGCAATTGCTACAGTTGCCTTTCTAGATTGGCAATCTTGGAACTTTGGTAAATCCCAGACAGTGTTTAAATGCCTGTGCTCCAGTTCCAGGCTGCTGCATTGCACCCAGACCTCTCACATCGAAAAGTGGTTTTGTTTTATAACTCAGAAAGTTTGAATTCTCCATCATGACATGAATTGTCCCCCAGATGAATTACTCAATATTTCAAAAGCTACCAAGGCCCTGCTGAGTCTTAAAGTAAGCCATATTTGCATCTTTATGCATTATTTAAACCAGCTGCAGTTGATCCCAATAAATTTCTATTATTTCAACAAATATGTGTAGAGAATAATATCTTCTAGAACTCTGCATTGGTAAAAGAATTGTTCCATGTGGGCTGGAGCATCCTTCCGCCTTTCCTGTGCATGAAAAACATGTGGAAACCTTGTAACAGTTCTGTACTGGATATCTAATTATCATGCAATTTCATTTTCTGTTGGTCCTCAGCATTTCCTAGAAAAACAATTTATTTTTGACAAGAAAGGACCAGAGTTATATTCACACTTATAAACTCCTATTTCACCCGTTCATTTCTTATCACTTTGCTCTGGTTCCATCTTTGTCTTTATGCATGGCAATATAAATCCATGAAAATGGTGTCTTTGATCAGCAGTTTTTCAAGACTGCACTACCTCCTTGTACACCATCAAGGGCCATTGCAGCATTTCATGCCCTGTCTGGGATAAATTATTAGGGTGCAATCTGTGTTTCCAAGTCAGAGCTACCATTTGAATCAATGTCTGTGTTAAAGTGCTATTGTCACCCCCGACTAACAGCTCTGTGCTTGCTGGTCAGACCTCCTGCTTCAATTTATTTTTTTGGCAGCTCAAAACAGGTGATTTTTTTTTTTCCCTGAAGGCTGTGGGACACTGTATTGAAACATTTCTCTAATACTGATTTAGAAAGAGTACCTATTACCTTTTGTTTTCTGTCACTGTGTTGTCTCAATACCTGCAAAAATTGCTTCTAATAACAGGGTATTTGGTTCTTTGAAAAACAGGGGTTTGGAGACAGGTTGGTTTTTCATTTCAAAAATGTTTTTCTTGCAAACTCAGTAATGATGGAAATACACATTTTTTAAATGGGTAATACTGGTCGTTTACATTAGAGTAGTGTGTAGGTCCTTATGAAAAAAGGAGACCCTTTGTGCAGGACACAGACTACACAAAAAAGTCTTCCTGTCATATCAGCACTCATTTTAGCTCAGTTTCTTCTATTTTTAATAATAGTTCTAATGTACTTTTTTATTATCAATAGTCCTGAAAGTCCTGAAATAGTCTATTAGGAATAAAACATCTCTGAGAGTTAATTATGAATTAATGTTGACAGGGTTTTAAACTGAGGAATTATTGTCAGCTTTCAGGAAAATGATCTGAAGGGAAAAGACAATTGATTAAGAATTGAATTTATCCTCCCCCAAAATATTAAAAGTCAAAGTAGCAAAAATATATAAAAGGACTTTGTGTCTGCAAGCTTGTAACAGTGTGGGTTTTTCATGAGCTGAAAGGGGCTTTACTGGTGTGTGATGAGTTGCTAAAAAGACTCGTCATTTTTCATATAGATTCTTTCACAGTGTAAGCCAGTCTTTGTGTTGTCACTTAAATGCTAACCAGTAACTGCAGCAGTTTAAATTTGCATTATTAACATTTATTTCCAAAGCTAGATGCTAAAAGAACTTTGTTTTTCCTGCTACCTGTCTGTATTTCTAGCCACAGTTTGAATTATGGCAGAATAATAGGAATCAAAGGTGTAAGAAAATGAAAAGTAAAGAGAAATTAAGTACTTATATGAATCAATCACTAACTGTATGTTATTAGGGACAAATATAAATCTTCTCTTCCCAGAGATGATAGCTTAACTCCTCTCATAATGCATAATTCACATTTCAAAGTCTGTAAAATAAAAATTGCCTTTTATATTCAAAATACGAATTGGCTGCTACTCGTTTACTTAGCTTGTTCTTACTTGAAGTTGCATGAGTAATCTCAATAAGCTCTGCATTTTATAAACTTGTCTGAAGATACAGAGATATCCCAGGTTTATGGGTCTGAGTTGTTTACTCATGTGGAAGGGCTCATTTCCCTCTTTGTAGGTTTTCTAGTAGAATAGTGGTCAGGGACAGGAGACAGTGAAATAAGCAGCAGTGTGAACACATGGCACTGCAAGAATAAACCTTAAAAACATTCCAGAGGTAAAGGAAATCATAGGAAAGACTCTCACAGCTTTTGATGGGCTTTGGATTAATGAGTAACAACCAGTACTGACAAGATGGGATGCAGACCTACTGCCATTCTCCTTTGGGAGATCTGGGAACCCTGACCTGGTGGATGGTAAGGACAATGTAGGTAACAACTGTGCCTTTTTCTTGGCTAGAAAAGACATATGAATTTGTTTGCTATTGTGACAAAGTATTTCAGGCTGTTCTAAGAAGGATCTTCCACAGAAGGATTGTTGTCCCTCAGAGTATCTTCACTGAGAGAATGGACAGGAGAGGTGCAGCCTACACAGTTCATGAGGACCATCCACACCTGTGCACTTTGCAGGTAAATCCCTCCAAGAAAGCTGCCAACACAGATCCTTCCTTAGCTGGTACCACAGGGATCCCTCAGTGTATTTGGTGGCTAGATTTGCATGATATCCATTTTGAGGCCTTTCCTAAAGAAACACAATGTCAATGGATCAGTTTTCAAGGTGCCTGTGGTAGCCACTGGTGTGTTATCTGTCTCTTCCACACCTCTCACGGGAAATATCACCTTAGCAATGGTGATATCTCCATTTGGTGTGTGGTGTCATCCCTTCATCCCTTCACAGAAGGACTGTGGGATGTCTTTCCTGGTCCTTCCCGGTTAGAGTGGAGGCTGCAGGGGAAGTCATGGTGTCTCTACCTTCCTTCTCAAACCACTCTCCAAACCAGCTCTAATGAAATTGGGATAAGGCATCCTGTGGGGGTTTTGTCTTCTTTTCCAGCAAATAGCCACTAATATTTCTGGACTTTCTGTGTGAAGTATCATAGAACAGATTTGGGATTTGTACTCTTACAGATGAAGGGGTGGAAACAAAGCATGCATCTTCCAGGTTAAAAATACGTTAGCTTATGCCACTACTAGAAGTAGTATGTAGAATGTAATTTTTTTTTTTTTTATTTTAATGAAAGAAACATTTTTCACCTATAGCTAACATAGATGGATCCTCTTGACAGGATTTCTGTGAGTCAGAGGTTCTTTTTATGGAATTTTTGTGGGTCAGAGGTTCTGTGGTGACTTCCAAGCAGAAAGATGGAAGAGTGTCTATTTGCTTTCATGGCATGTTTATGAGTTATCAGAGATTGATGTTTGAATGCCTGAACTGCATAATGTAATTCAAGGACAAAACCTTGTTTCTGCAACATTCTACGTGTATAACTTAAGCACAAAACCTTTTTTTTCATTTTTCTTTTTTCTAGGACTTTTTTTTAAATATGCCAGATAAAAGGCAAAAGAAAACATGCTTTTGATATACCTAAAATTTTCAACACTATTATTTTTTATTCAACAGACACCCATCAATACACTAGTTATGTTCTTGAAAGTTAAATATTTTTATTCCATCTATAAATGATCCATATTTCAAAATATTTGAAAGACTTTTTTGAGAAATAGAAAAATATGTTTGTAGAGGAATTCCTCTACAATTTATATCATATATACTCATAAGTATTTCACCTGTTCCTGCTTGCATTTGATGCATGAACACACTTGTCTTGAAGCAGACATTTGTAAATGTTATTGTAGTAACTTTGTTTTCTTTCTTCTTGGTTTTCTGCTCGTCGTATTTATCAATATGTGGACATAAAGAATGGGTCTTGGAGGGAGTTTAGATCTGAGTGTAGCTTTCAGAGGTAACCAGTGAGTCCAAGTAGGTGAATATTTGGGGTGCTTTACATAAAGTAAACTAAGAGGCCCTTCCCAAAATTAAAGACTATTTTGAGGATGTGCCTTTTGAAAGTTCATTTGCTTTCTGTAGCAGTTTTTCACCCTAAATACTGAACATATTTCTGATTGGAGTGTTTGGCATGTGGATTACTGCTTTTTTTTCAATTGGGTGTTACTAATTTATGGCACAAAGAATTTGCCAAGTGTTACATAAGATGAAATGTCATTGTATGTTTCTTCCCATCACATGTGATGGGAAGAACTCAGTGGGCATTTCAGTGGGAGTTCACAGACAATTCACAGGAAAATTCAAGTGTTCACTTCTGCTTTCAAAGGTGACTCCAAATGCTACTCATGATGACACCAGATCTGCACACATATCTGCTTCTAAAAAAGGGGGAGATAAAATTCAGTTTGAAAAAATAGATAAAATAAAAGAAAATCTCATTAAACTCCTTTGGAAGGATTCACTTTTCTGAAGGACTCAGGTAGTCACTGTGTCATTTTCTTCAGAAGTCCTGTGTTAAAGAGGTACCTGTCAGGACATCTAACAGATGACAGCACCAGGGTAACCATTTGCTGTGACCACAGTGTATTCTGCCATTGCTGTATCAAGTGTCTGCAACCTCTGCCAGTTCAATCTGTCTGAAATAAAAATATCACTGAGGTTGTCTGTACAGGCTTTGTTTGTAGTTATACCATGTTGACTGAATTTTGCTAAAACACAAAGTCAAGGGACAAACTGGTCAAATATAGGTTGTTTGATACACCTAACAGAATGTGCCTTTTGATTGCCATGTTCTTCTGGGACTCTGGGGAATAGCTGGTGGTTTGAAGATTTGTCTTCTGGTCCAGCCTAATGAAAAGATACTGACTTTTCACTACTACTTGAGTCACAGTGACAGTTTGTAATGCATTGTTTGGCACAAATATTTAAGCATGTATCTTGAAACTATTTTACAATTAATAGCCTTATGGATTAAATAAAAAAATTTGATAATATTTTATCCAAGAGAAAATGCTATTTACCCCCAAGAGAATTCAATGGTTCTGGTACATGCATGTTGTTGAACAACAACCAAAAAAATCCTTTCATAAACTCACATTTCCATCTGACTCGGGCTGTACATTGGCAAGCTTGAGAATGGCACATCAATTCTGCTGGCCAGTGGCACTCAAAGGAACAATGTGACCTTCTCTGACTGCTCATCCTGACAGAGATAAGGTATCATTGATACCTGATAAGGTATCCATTTACAGCTGGATCAGGTGAGGTGGCAACTGATAGAACTCAAACTTTAGAAAGCTTAAAATCTCATCTTTGAATTTCATTGTGAAGACCCTTAGTTAGAATTTCAGTATGCCCTACATAGTATTTTTCATGGCATGACTTTGGAGTATTTCACATATTCCCTACTACTTACATAATCAAAAAAATCAAAGTCTCTGAATTTATGCCATTAAAGAACAATATTATTGCAACATAGACAAAATATCAAATAAAATTAAAATCAAGGTCATCAGGCTAATTCTCAAAATATTTCTTTCTCAAACAGTGGTAAACAAAGTGCCATTCTTTCTCTGAAAAATCCCCTAATCAAACCCAGAAACAAAATACTCAGGAAACTCTGATAGAATGTCAGCATGTTAATTTGGGATAAAAAATTTATATCCTTGCAGAAATTAATTTTGCACATAGATTTTCAGAGCAATGACGAGAGAAGAAAATGTTTAAGTTTTTCCTGTTTACACCTGAAATTGCTAACATCTGTTTTCTTAGCAGATAAATTAATTAATAATTTCTTCTGTGAAATTAGAAAGAAAACTTCTACCACTTTTGACTATGTAACATTCTGTATTTTGTATGAGAACTTTCATTTTAAATGAAAAGGAGATTTGTAACAGTAACCATGAATAAATGTTATTAATAATGGAGAAGAACATTTTGTTTTGCGAAAGAAAACAATGGAAGTTGAAGAACAATAAGACTTGTTCAGTAGAGATATAATTATGCCTTCACTGAACCCTCTGTAACACCTTACATATTTTGTTGTGTCAGTAGAAACATTCGTGTTGTGTTGTCCCTGCCCTTTCTAATTAATAAAAGCTATCATACAGAGCAAGGTAGATAACTGAAATTCTGATTTCTTTGGAGAGAAAACCTGTGTCCTGGTTAAGGGGAGCTTTGCTGAAGTAAGTGGGAAAGCACCAGTTTAACAAAGTTGTTTACTCCGAACGTGACCGTGGGGCTTTGAGAGCCAGAGCTGCTCTCCCCACGTGGGCTGACACCAGCCTGTGTCAGCACACATCTGGGTGTGTCACAGACGCCCTGGTCCTCATCTCTGCTTCACAAGGCTCATGTTGATAGATTCAAAAGCATTCATGATACAATCATGATATAATGACTTACAGCCCAGATTTTTTTATGGAACAAATTGCATCCTCAACTGCCTTGACTGTGTTGACCAGCAGTGCATCAACCATAAAAGTTGTTTAGATTTATTTCCTTCATCTGTTCATATTTTTCCTGCAGATGCCTCCATTAAATCCGATGAATCATAGGTTTTTGGAATTTTTCTGGCCTCTCTTTAGTGATTGCTTGTGATGAGAAACTTCTGACTTGTATTACTCATTCTGTAAATTTTCAGGATCTTCTGTGAACCTTTCCCAACACAGAGACACCAGCTGTAAATATCATGGGCATGATTGAACAGATAAAATATAAACATTTTTAGTAAAGGCTTCTGGGATTGAGACTAAAAAGACCTTACCATGATAGGTCAGAGAAACTTCACTCTTAGAAGTGGTCTTTTTCTTTCCAGACAAGAAACAGAGTTGCAGGACACTAAATGGGGTAAATGAGATTTAAGATATCTTTGTTGCAGATATATTAATAAAAGATTCAGTTTTCCAAATGCAGATATAGGGTAGAATGCAAAATCCATAGAGCATTTCTTCTACCTCTATTTCACTCTGCTAAAAGGCTTATGTCTCTTGTAGGTCCAATGTAGTTACCACTCCCAAGAAGATGTCTCTGATATTCCAGGGCATCTCAAACAGCACTAGATGTTAGGCCTCTGCATTGAGACCACTGAATCCACTCCAGATTGTTTTAAAGAATGGATTTGCAAAGAAAAAACTCTTTCCAGTTTATTTTTTCACTCTTAAACACTCCAGTAGGAGTGGTTATGGTAATGGCCATCTTAGCCTTCTCCTAAAATTCACCATTTGAATTTTTAAACTATCCTGGTGCTGCTCTTAGAAGCTGTGCTTAGAGGAACAGCCAGAAAATATTATCTGCTCCTGTTTATTATCTTTATCCTTTAGTAGAGTTATATGAGGAAGGGAATATTCCAGCTAAGAGTTTTAACCCTTGCAAGACACTTTATTTATTTTTAGAAATAAAATTTCAGGTTAATTCCTTTCAGAATGTGTTTGATTGTCCTAGCACTCTTTCATAACAAAGGGAAATGCCATATAATTATTATTCTAGATCCAAACCAGGAATATCTGCTTAATCAAAAGTAGATATTGTGTGCATTGGGCTTTTGAATATGGAGATGACAATGGCAAGTGGCTAGTTAATTATTATAGGAAAATTATATCTTATGTCTGCTGATTTGAGAAAGCATGAGGCTGGTTAATTCTTGGCCTGTGTCATTAATAACTTGCATAGAGATGAAGCTGAACTGCTTTCTTCCTTTATCATGGCTCTTACCCCACCAATTTATGCTATTCTATTAAATTGAAATTGTTATTCCTAGTAAAATTATCCACAAAAGGTGACCTAGAAATTGATTTTCCCCACTGCAGGGATCTGTATATCTTTGTAACAGCACCCCTGCCCAAAAGTCTTTCCGTCTCCACAGATAAAGAACAAAAGCTCAGATAAATTAAAATATCCATAAGGTTAGTCAAAGTGCATGTAGACATCTCCCAAATTAACTCAGTGCCTTTTAATTTAGATTTGACTTCTAAAGGTCTTCTTGTTGGAACCACTCTAGAGCTGTCAGAAGTTGTGTGAATTATTTAGACTCTTATTGTAAGAGAATATTTCTTTTTCAGTGTTAGCTGGAGAGGTCACTAAACTTAATCCATTAAGATGCTTAGAGTTCAAATTCATCCAAGCCAGACTGTATGCCCAAACATCAGAGCAGTGTGAAAGCCAGTTCTTTAAACCCAGGAAATGGATGGTGCAAGACAATTGCCTGACAGCAAGATTATTGCTGTAGTTTCCTCTTGGGAATTGCTGGGCAGACCAAGAGGAAGAAATACTCAGAAAAACTTATTTTGTGGTTGCAGAGAACACACAACTGAAGGGAAATCTCTCCCTCTGCCAGTGTGAGGTGGTGACAGGAAGTGGAAATGCAGTGAGTTAAGGGGTGAGATAAAGCCTAAACTCAACCACAGTGACTAAATTAAAAAGATTAATCACTAATTCAGTGATCATCAGCAATATCATGCTTGTTTTGACTCACATCAGCCATTTATAGAATGCTTTCTGTGTTTAACTGCAATAGAGAGATATATACAGTTAGCCTGAGGAATGTAGCCAAACAGTTTAAAGATACTTTTTCAGTCATTAAAAACATAAAAACCAGGAAGACTGCAGACTTAGAAATAAATTCCAAATGAGGAAAAGAAAAAAGCCTAACCAAAAATTGAAATAAAAGTCCCCTTCAAAAACTCCCTTTTTGTAAATAAGTATTTGAATCTACCAATAATTTTGTGTATCTAAGTAGATATATATTCATATATTCACACTGATATAAGCATGCAAACATACAAAAGTGTAAACATGGGCCCTTTGTTTTGATCCAGCTGAATTTTACCATCTATTAACAGAATAACAAAAAATGTGAGAAACAATTATTTGTAAGGTCTACCTAAATTAAAGTCTATGTCTTACATAACATATCTAGGAGCTTTTTGAATACATCTAACAAATGTTTATTAGGACTTAATTTCCCCCAGTGTTGATTTTTCCTTACGTAATTGTCTGGCTTGTGTGATTGATAGCTTTTGGTCTTTAAATTGGAGACTACAAGGGAAATAAGAGTATAAAATATCAACAAGTTTGTTTACTTCTTAGCTTTTTACTGCTATTAGTTTTGCCATTTCAGATGGCACAAATCTGACAATTAAAGCACACTGACTTTTCCATCAATGCCAAATTCAGTGACAGGCAGTTCAATCAGCATAGAATTATTAGCATTCTGATGCTTTTATTAGGACACTGGTGTAACTTATGATCAGGTTCAAACTTCCAAGAAAAAGAAAGGAAAGAAAGAAAGAAAGAAAGAAAGAAAGAAAGAAAGAAAGAAAGAAAGAAAGAAAGAAAGAAAGAAATAGAAAAAGAGACTCTCCAAATACCACAAAAACCCCCCTAAATCAACAGAAGAACAGAATTCTTTCTGATGTATTTGTCGACTTCACTCCCATTTCATTATTTTAACCCTTTAACATTATTTTAATCCTTCTCTGCTTCACAACTTGGCACTTGGCTATCTTAGCAAAGCTCTGCTGTGAAGATTTATTGTAAATTTTCCTACTAAAATAATTTTATAAATGTCCACACACATCTGTCTTCCACTTTGAGCCAGGATGGCATCATCCATGCCTGCTAGACCACCCTGACCATTATTATTGTCCACCAGATGGATTTCTGCCATTTTCTGATTTTTTTTCCACAAGCCTCACGTTTTGATTGATGGAATCAATGAACTGTGGGATATTTTACAGTTTGAAACAAGGGCTTGATTGTGTAGTATTGGGCACATCACACCTCTCTGAATAATGATTAATCTCTGCCATAGCTTCCACCAGACTAAAGATACAAAAACGAGTTCAAAAGTTAAACCAGCTTCTTCTAAACTAAATTAAGTGATATTAAATATATCCTAATGGCTGAGCAATTGTACTGTAACAAGCATCTACAGAAAACCTTCGAAGTCCCTAATTGTGATGTATTGTGACCATGCTGGGACATCAGCACATCCCATCAAGGACTGGCACATCACTGTGTCAAGTACTGCAAGAGCCAAGAAACACCTCAGGAAACAAATGGGGAATAGGATGAAGACTTTTTTGGTTTTTTTTACTGCACATTGCCTGTTTGTCTAAACCAATAAATTATGCTGCTTTTGCTAATGACAGCTTTTCTCAAACTTTTAAAATATTGGCTTTTTTTTTTTTAAAGACAATATGGACTGCAAACTAAAAGAAAACTAGCTCATGTGGACCTTTATCAGTTAGATCCTGCTAACTAAAAAATATTTCACTTTTTTTTTTTTAATATATTCAACCTGATTTCTATGAAGTAGTCATATTGGAGATTTTTAAATGTATTTTCATGAGCTTGTACAAATTTTGTGTGCATATATATATATGTAGGCCTAATATGGTTGCAGAGGCTTAAATNTTTTTTTTAATCTAACCAAAATAAATTGTTTGTTCTCCTCTGAGTTACTTTGTTAAAACAATAATACCATTATTTGACTGCCTTTATTTTTTCTTAGAATTGAATGATCTTAATTGTGTTCTCTGTCTTCAGATACATTATTCTAATTAATCTTCCTGTTGGTGAAGGGATTTCAACTGATGCTGATTGTTGCCTTTTTTTTTCAGAGTAAAGCTCATGGCTAGTGTTAATTTGATGCTACTTAGGGGTTTAAAACACAATAGATCTGTATTTAGCCTAAATGCACTTGGCATGGTAAAGTTTCATTGCTAACATGATCTGCAGTCAGTCTTGAGTCCCATCACCTCAGGCTCTGACAGTACTCTTCTCAGTAAAATGAATTTTTTACAGAAATGCAGGTCAAGTACAAGCAATAGGAAAAAAATGGCTGAAAGGAACTGGAAAGTTATACTATGCCATTGATCTAACAAAAAAACCCCACTTTTCTACAGCTGAATACAAAATTCTGCATAGTTTAATGTTGTCTTTTGTAGATAAATTTGGTCTCTCTGTAGCTAGGTCATTAAAGATATTTTTCCTTAATATAGTGTTACCAACATGACTGATGGAAACTTAATTAGCTTAAGATGCCAACTCATACCCTAACCACAATCAGAGGGCTTAAGCTCATTATTCCCTGATATTATACTTTACATCACATTTACATTTAATGCATTACAAAACCACCACTTACACTGCAATGAGATAGGACCCAAGCATGCATAAAGGTCCCTTTACCTTGCTATTCCTGTCTATATATATATTATTTATCTATATACAGGCATTGTTATGAAGGTGAGTGTAAAACTTTTTCTGAATATGGACAGAAAATTTTCTTGTGTAACAAACACAATTTTCAAAGGAGTCCTTTTAAATTTTCAGCACTCTTTCTGTTTATTTTTTCCCCAGGCATGACATTCATGCTTGAATGAAGGATTCTATTCCACCTGCAGTCAGCCACTTGACTGATCAGCTTGCTCAAAGAAACAACAAGAGGTGATACAGATCTAGTGCAGATGTTAAATGACAGAAAAGTCAGTTCTAGCAACTCCCTTGGCTAAGTGATTTGAGACATCAAAACTCCTTGGCTCTGTTTGCTAATAATTCATTTAATGTTTTTTCTAGACTTTGTACAACTTTGGGCTGTTCAAGATTTGCTTCCAAGAGCTAAGAAGTGACAAAGTAAACCTTTGAAAATAGCTGAGGGGAAAAAAACCCAAACACCTAGAAGTGATATTATTTTAACTCCTCTTGCAGACATTACATTAAGTAGCAATGTCGTTTTTGAAAAACTGTATCTGAACAAATAATTTTATGTGGGAGAATAATATCCTTGTAATACAGATCTGAGAGACTGTTTATTATGCTCTCCCTGAAAACATAAGGCTTTTAGCAGCAGTGCAAATTATAGTGTTTAATCCAAACTAATTTTTAAAGTTAAAATGGTCAAGATTCCAAGACCCCCTTGGTGACTCCCTTTTTAAGCTGAAGAATTACAAATGCCAGAATATTGATATTTGAGCTCTCTATTTTCATTATTTGTTTAACTTATTGACTGTTAAAATTTCAACCTTTTCATACAAAGAAAAGGACTTTCATGTCAGACAGATTCAGAGTAGGAAAAGATACAAAACATTAAAA
>VZTN01014904.1:17750-36872 GCA_013400515.1 Erpornis zantholeuca
AAAAAAAGAAAGTTAAGAAAGTTAAGACTGAAGTCTATACCTCATTGGAGTGGGAGGTGGTTATTGTAAAGAACTACTTAATCAGAACAAAATTAGGAGACTGAAAACCAGGATGAATTTTTACCAGCTCTGAGAAATTTTTGGGATGTATTAGGACAAAATCACTTGAGGGACAGTTCTGGTTACAATATTAAGTTAAGATCCACTGTTTGGGAACATTCCCAGGTACTGTTTAATTTTTAGCTAGGAATATCACCACCACCATCCTTTTTGGTGTCCTGTGCTGTAGTAGAGGTCAGATCAGATCAGTTCATTCTCTTTCCCAAATCTTGGATTTGTGCTATCCAACTCCTAGTGGAGATCACTGTGGACCTGTCTGAAAGTCTGACCCTGTCAAATGGCACTGAGAAGTGCTGAGAGCTTTACTCAGAGGGAAAGTTATACTGAGCAGAATCTGAAAAAAGAGACTTCAGAGAAAGGCAGTTTGGAAAAAAATATGGCCTGTATAAAAGTGGTATAAAGTATAACAAATGCTACAGCTGCTGGTTTATCAGAGTTTTCTCCTATTTTAAGCAGCTTTATCAGCAGTTCTTTCCTTCATGAACCAGTTGATCTACAAGGGCTACATTTATTTTGTGTCAAAGTCACTGTTTTCCTTAAAATAAAAACAATTATTTTCACAATGATTTGTTATGTTCAGCCTTGAGCCAGGAGATGCTGGATATCTGAAATGCCAAGGAACTGAATATAATGAATGGAGAATCGGTGAAAAGGAACAGCAGTAGCTGTAGCTGGGATGCAGGATTACACCAGGGGACAGATTTGTGGAATTATTCTGGCAAGTGCATAATCACAGAACCATAGAAACACAGAATGGTTTGGGTTGGAAGGGACCTTCAGGGTCCTCTAGACTCAATCATCCTCCCAGGGATACCTTCCACTAGGTCAGGTTGCTCCGAGCTCCATCCAGTCTGGCCAATCTGTCCAAGGATGGGGCACCCACAGCTTCTCTGCACAACCTCTTCCAGTGCCTCACCATCCTCACAGTAAAGAATTTTTTCCTAATATCTAACGTTTACCTAATGTCTTTCAGATTACAATGGCACAAGCTGAAGTACTACTGCTGTTTCCACAGTACTCACCTCCCAGACTTAAAGTTTTACTAACAGGATTTTGGAAGTGATGTTTATAAATAAATATTATAAAATTTAAACAGATTTTTAAACAAAGTTCATCTCCATCTGTTGCAGTGCAGCTCATATACTAAAAACCCTAATATTCTCTTATATATACACACTAGTTTTTCATTTAAAAAAAATCACCAAATAAAGTATAAATTAAGTTTACGATAAAATGCAGAGTAAGACTGATTTGTAATGGCAGTTTGTGCTCTTGCCAACACTATTATACCTAATTTTAAGATTAATAGTAGCTTCATTCACTTCTTGAACACATACTACTCATGTAGGAAGTAAAAGACAAGCACAAAATAACACTGGGCTTGGTAAACAAAAAGATAAAGAGGAATTCAGTACAGCCCCTTGTTTCTCAGCATCCTTTCAGGACATCCCACCTGCTAACCCTGCTGCAGGCACAGAAATCGAAAGATAGAAGGAAAAACTGTGGAGGCTTCATTCATAAAATTCAATAAGCTTGGCTAAGCTGAAAGAAACCTTCCACTGCACCCTTTATTAGTTTCCTGAGGTTAGTTGTTTTTTTTTTTTTTCCTTTTTGTCATTATCATCTTCTGCACACACCAGAAAACAGACTTTAAACAAAAAAGTTATTTTATAAAATAGTAAATAATGCCAGATTTCACACATTTACATTGCTGTGCCTTCCCAGTTTACCTGAGAAAAAGAACTTGCACTTCTGCACTGTGCTGGTCTGAGCACAGTGGCAGCTACTATCTTTTCCCAAATTTCACTAGGCTGCTGGAAGGGCTGCAATAGCACCTCCCTGCCATATTACCTCATTCTTAAGTGATGGGGAAAAACTAATTTATACCTATATAATAATTAAATTTAAATTCTTTGTTTTCCTAGGCAATAGAGATGATATGCCACCTCTAAGACACTCTGATCTATTTCTATTTCCACTTCTATTTTTACTTCTATTCTATTCTAACTTGTATCACGTATAAATCTATTATTTTCACATATTATTTTTGCTGGAATATTATCAAAAATCTTGATCTAACACATTGTTGCACAGACTATAAGGGCCAGGCAGCATTCTCAAGGGTAAGGGCTTTTTCAACTGAAACTTAGTGACCAGTGATGGAGACAAAAAAAGAAAACAAAGAAAAAAATTTAAAAAAACAGACCCCCTTTAGAAGTAGCAGTCCTGCAGCTTCTCCATTCCCATACCTCAATATTTTTTGTAGACATCACAGAATAACTGTGGTTTACAGGACAAAGTTATCCCTAATTTTCTAGTCTTATGGTAGCTTCTGATAGCAAAAGGGAGAGTATGAGGAAAAATAGCAAAATCCCTCCACTGAATGGCAAGTTTTTTCTATAGGAGTATATTGGATGAGGAAGGTGCCATTCATTTTCTGGGTAAACACAAGTTAAAGGTGCCTATGAAGAGCCTTAAAATTTGAGACATGGGAAAACATGAAAACAGGTATCAGAGAAGGATCAGAGTTTGCAAGACAAGGAAGAAGAAATAAGCACAAGAGGCAGCAAAGAGGAAGGACACCCTGCCCATTGAACAAAATCATAACTTGTAAAACCCAAAATAAGAAAGGGAGCCTTGAGAGCTGATGAGATTCCCCCATCTACCTACATTGGGAGAGGGAAGAGCAGAAAAAAAAAGGAAATTTGGGAAGATATCTGCTTGTGTCTTGATTTAATTCATCAAAGAGCTCTCCATCCTGCACCCGGGAGACCATGGGCCACCAAGGGCTGCAGCCATCAGCACTACACAGCATCATTTCCATGGCAATGCATAGTCAGGGCTAATTAGCAGATTAAGCATAAAGAACTAACAGTTTCAGTGAGAAGTATAGATAGTGATTCACCATTAAATGACACAAAGTGTCATCTAATGAATGTAAACAGTGAAAATTCCTTTAAAATTTGAAGCTCATCTGATTTATCAGTCCTCTGAAAACTCTTGAGGTGATCTCTAGTTTCCTACTTGGTAAATACTCACCCATACATACAAAATATGTTCAGTTACAACACTGTTTTGACTGGATGCATCTTGAGAATTTGAGGATTAAAATACTAATTCTGACTTTGCATGGATGACAAACAGAAGTTCTGGAAATACTAAGTGGTTACTCCTGGTGCTTGTTCAAATTCACCTTTATGCTCAACTGCATTTAAGAATCCATTTTTCAAGACTGGGATTCTGATAGAACTTGCTACAGATTCTCTGCAAACTGAGCTTCCTTTATAATGAAGATGGTAGACAGAGTTTTCACTTTCATATGCATGAGACAGTCAGGAGATGTGTTCAGATCCAAGAGTCCAGAACTTGGTGGTTTCAACTTAGACATGGTCACAGGGAGCACAAAGCAGTGTTAGGAATTTATCCAAGTATAAAGATCAATATAGTAGCATGAGGTGGGGGAAAGGAAAGAGAAAGGGAGAGGGGAAGACTGCAAACAGGAAGATTTTCTGTAAATATGGCATTAGTTCTAGTATTCTGTGTTTTCCAGGCAAAGGTTTAGAGTGACAGAAGTGGAATTTTCAAACATGGACTAGTATTGTTTTTAAGGTTGAGAAATTACTTATTTACAAATCTGCAGTGTGTTCTGAGCTCCAAAAAAGAAACCAAAGGAAGTTCAGACACATTAATAAGATTTCTAAAATACCCAATCTACTCCTCCTGAGTTTGATTCTGGACTCAGGTTTTGAGTACCCAGTATCAATTTTTTTTGTCATTTTCACAGTAAAGGACTAAAAGATGTGATCAACTTAGAAGCAGAGGCATGTTATAAAATAGAAAGAAAAGAGAGTTTGCGTTTTCCAGATTTGATTAATCAAATCTAATTATATAGAAGACATTTTCATTGTAGATCCTAATTTATTTAAGTAGACAGAAATCTCTCTGCTCACATTAGAAGTAATAATTGAAGACTAAAATACTTTTTCACGAAACAAGAATGGTCAGCTATTTCTTAATGTGTTAAAATAGCCTAGCAGTGAACATAGCTTAGAAATAGAGAAATTCTTGGACTAATAATACTGAATAAGATGTGACATTTAATTCTGCACAACCTGCAATTTATTAAATACCTCAGAAAGTAGGTTTGGTTTATTGATTACTTGCTTGCTTAACTTTTTAAGAGATGGGAAAAAAACTATAATGGGATGAAGGAAATAGGAAATATCTTCTTTGACTGCTTTATTATACTTGGAAAATTATGGTTTTTTCCATGTTACTGTATCTCTCATCATTGTCTCCTTGTTTATCCAATTACTTTATACACTTTTATAGTAAGAATTTTAACTTACCTTTTTTTCTTTTTTAGTTTTAGTTTTCCTGCAGAACCTAAGACTCTGAGGAATTGATCTCAATAGGAGCTCACGAGAACTACTGATTTTTGCAATCATTTTTCCATTGACATTCATGATAAAGCAATTTCATGGTAAATTTTAACTGAGATTAAAAAAAAAAAAAGACACTGACTATAGTGAGTGGTACACAAAACTCTACCCAAAGAGTACAAGGCTGATGACATAGACATTCTCTAACATTGCCTTTGGGGGAAAGCAAAAGAGAGGGAAGGGAAGGGAAGGGAAGGGAAGGGAAGGGAAGGGAAGGGAAGGGAGACCCAGAAGTTGGCTGCAGAGAGTAGCAGTGCTGCATGTAGAGGAGCATCCTCTTCTCGACATTCTCTCCAGTGCATCGAGTGTTAGCAATTAAGATGTTTTTGCCAACATAGCTTGTTCCAGTTTATGATGCTGTTAGTGCTGGATGGATGTGCCTAATCAGGTGCAGGTGTCTCCTGCTATGGCACCCATGCCCCATCAGAACCCACCACTGCAGTAGAATCTGGGTTTGCAGATGTAAGGAAATGGACACCACAGGGTGACAACGGCAATGAAACCACCAGGAAATACACTGCCCAAGAGCCACTGAAAAACTGCCTCAATTACTAAGGGAGGGATTTGAGATTTGCAAGGGAAAGAGAGGATTAAAAATTGCAGGAGGAAAGCCTTTAGCATGACAAAGATTAGGGCATTTTGAGCACTGTACAAGAGAAAAAATGGGGATTTTACTGTAGAGAAGTGGGGGAGCTCAAGAACTAAAAATATTGTATTATCCAGTGCTTCAATGATACAGAATTTTAACAATACACCTAGGAGATATCACCTGGCTGATTAGTTACGTTGGCTACATTTTTGCATTCAAGAGAAAGGAATATGCATTTGTCTCATCCTAAAGCAGACATTGAAGTAGATGGGATAAGTTCTAACCTGAATATATGTTTTTTTTTTTTTCCTAGGGAAACCCTGTTTCATTTCAGATGAAGCCATCTCTGTTAAGGTTTGTGAAGAATATTGCTTTGCAGAATAACAGCAGAACTCTCTCATCTCTACACCCACCATGGCTGAGGTGGCTGCCCAGACAGAGCCCTGTTTGTTGGGAACATGCTGCCATCCCAGTTCCAGCTGCAGGCTGGGCCCTGCTCCTATGGCAGCATGGCTGCAGCAGTGAGAACAGCTCTGGGATTGACCCCAGGGAGGGGAACTCCTCTGCTCTGTGGCAGAGATCTGGAGGAGGTGAGGGAGTTATTAAGGGACAGGGGTGATGGTGACAAGTTCCTGCCTTGTGCAGCAGGCACGTCTCCACCTTTCCAGATGCCCTGCTATAGCAAGGACAAGACTCTGCAAGCAGGATCAAACAAAGATGAGGAAGATGGTTCTTACAGCTTGGATGTGACCCCAGGGTTTAAGTTGGCCTGTGCTATAGAAATGGCTTGGCCCTGTTTCCACAAAAGAGACTCCATCTTCATATGTTTTCAGAAGACTTTATTTATAGATATTATTAAGAAGAAAGAAAGAAATCAAGCATTCTCCCTCCAGCCAAGTTCAGCTGGAGGGATTGTCTGTGTCTGACTGTGTCTGTGTCTGTGCAGCACAGTCTGCAAGGAATGAATCAACAAAACTGAGAGAAACCCTTTAACTGGTCAAGGAAAGCACCTTACCAAAACATCTCATCTTATTTACATTCTTTGTCAAGGACTTTTCCTGGGAAGCTACAGAGCTTCCCTTAGAAATGGATTTCAAGACAAGTTAAAAAGAACCTTCTTTTCTCAAGGTTTTTTCTGACATTTCTTAAAAACTCACTGACAAGTCAGTACCACACTGTGCCTTGGGTTGAAAAAACTTCCATAAAGAAATAAAGATGGGTCATTTTCTAAGGAGACAATCCCCACCCTTCTGAGGAGAACAGAAGGCCCAGTATACTGACTGAATCCAATCTTTGACAAAACTTCCTCCCTGTCATGGCCCTTGGATTAATATCCATTATTGATTTGCATGTAGACAGCAGTGAAGTTGGAGGGCACTCAAAGAGTCTTCAGGGCCCTTGGAGGTTAAGGGAACAAGAGTGCTAACAGTGTTCTCTGTCTTTCCAGCACAGAGGAATGATAAGGAATGATAAGCGGAGAAAAAGGAAGACCCAGCTGATCAATTGCTTCCTGACAGGTGTCATTGACAGAATTTAGGGGTTTTGAACAGGGATTAATCTACTCAACACCTGTGGAGATGGCAACATTGCATTCCAGGGAGGGCTGCAGGTGACACATCTGGAAACAGCCATGAGCAATGCAAGTGTAATGCAGCAGCACAAATATTTACTGAGGGAGTAAAAATTATTTATGTCAGGGTGAAATCTCAGACACGATACTTCTGGAAAATGTGTGCAAATTCTTTTCAACATGTTTAATAAATACTAATTGAAATGCAGGGAAAAATATTCCTTGAGTAATCAAGTGAATGAAGAGTCTGTATTCCATGAGTAAACGAGAATATCTTGGCTTGATTACCCTTCTATAACAAAAGCTAAGAAGGGATGTGATTGCCATTTATAAATACATTTATAATACAGTTACAGAGAAGGATGTGTGGGAGTGCATGGAAAGGCAGAGAAGACAGAGCTGTGGATGAAATGCAAGCTTGGCGCAATGGCAAAAGGAAACAATGTGTTTGGAAATCAGAACAAAATGCCTAAATCTCAGGGCTGCCACACTTGGGAACAGCCTTTCAGGAAGGATTACAGAGACAAGAAAATTCATTTTCCGAAAGGCCATTATACACTGAGACTTCATGGAATGCTGTGCTGGCTTCGGGGCTGCAGCCAGACCCTTCCAGTCCATAACTCCTGACTCTTATGACAGAGGAAAGAATGATTTTTACAGTGATGGCTAATAAGATTTCACCAAAATTAGTAATGAATGAAGGGTTGAACAATGGATCCCCATAGTAACAGAACAGTTCTAAGGAAAGATTTATTTGGTGGGAGTTAATGAACTAATTTCTGATGTTATCTGTTGAATTATTAGGGACATAATACTTTTAAAGTATTTTAAGGAAAGTTCTTTGATTTATTTTGCTTTAGATTGTCTGTCTCAATTTCTACCTGGAACTGGAATGGATTTTTCAAATTTATTTAATAAGATTTTGTTGAAAAGGATGAGATAAAAAGCTTTAATGACTTTGTTTGAGTGGTTTTGTATTTACTTAAATTTACTCTTTAAGATTTCAGTGGTTAAAATACAACATTTGCATTTCAATTTTTTATATTGTTTTCTCTACATAACTTGCATAACTTGCTCATGCATCATGATAATATATTAACCAGTCTATTCGATTTCATTCTGACATTTGGCTTATTGAGGAGATCTATTTGTTACTACCAGGTGACCCAGCTTATCTTCTGTTCTTTTCAGGTCACTATGGTTCTTGACATTGAAAGGAATTAATGGCAATTGGAATCTCAGGTCTGGTTAGAACTTAATCACTTAGGACATAAATTAGGTCACTAGATAATAATATCTCAAAATCTTCCAGCTAAACCACAGTTCAGATTAAAAAGTAAATAAATTAAAAAAAAATCAAATATAAGGCATGTTAAATGAGAAGTCAGAGACTTAGGTAATATTGTGTCTTGGTTTTGGCTGGAATAATTTTCTTCCTAGTAGCTGCAAAAGTGCTGTATTTTGGATTTAGTATTTAGGAAAAGAATAGTGTTGAGAACACTCTGATGTTTTGGTTGTTGCTGAGACTGCTCACACTCAGTCAAGGACTTTTTTAGCTTCTCATGCTGCCCTGCCAGCAAGGAGGTCGGGGATGCACCAGAAGCTGTGAGGGGACACAGGCAGGACACCTGACCCCAGTGACCAAAGGGGTATTCCCTCTGGCCTCATGCTGACCAATAACACAGGGGTGAGTTGGCTCAGGGATGGTCATTGATCATCAGGGGGTGAGAAATTCCATCGTTCATCTCTCAAATCCAGCTGGTGTTTTATGGTGTTCTGGGTTGTGGCACTGAATAGCAAACTCTCTTTTGAGTGACAAACTCATTAACAGTATGAGAAATACTTTGGTGTAGAGAAGAAATGATGTTTCTGTTACTAGAGATTTGCATCCACACATTGTGATTTCATCAATAAAGCATTTCTAATATAGGTAAGTTGTCCTTCCTGGAATACAGCTGGTGTAATAAACCAATAGAAAATAAATATTAATTTGCTATAAGAATTCAAATGATATGTTAAAAATCATTACTAATATATAAACATTCATATGGAATTTTTATCTAAAGCCAAATATCCAGGGAATTTACTTCTGCTGGTAATTTTAACTTTGACATCAAACTATCAATTCTTCATGACACAAATTTTGAATTTATTTCAATTCTGTTTGCATGCTTCTTAAAGGGTTTTCTTTAATATCTTTTGCTAGCATATCTGATTATTTTCCCGTATTTATAGGTAAGTTTTTTTGTGTAGTAGAAGTAAAATTTTATAAGGACATAAAAACCACCTCCCTTTTGTTGAAGGATTTCTTGTTTGTAGTTTACTCTTCATATCACAGTATCATCCCTGCTGTTAATTTTCAGAGTATAAACTCAGCTTCTGCAAATACAGATTAAAAATGAAATTAAGTGTCAAGTTTTCTAGGTTCCTGTACTAATTATGAAAGGAAAGCAAATAATGAAACATAAACATATTTCTTCTTGGTTTTCTCTTCTATTTTTTGCATCAGAACTCTTTACAGACACACAACAGGTAGCACACACCTGTTGGTTCACCAGTACATACAGATATGTCCAGGCACAGTGTTTCAAGCAGAGAAATCTGTATTCTGAAATCTGTAACTGGGGTATGACAGCCGAGATGAGGAATGAGTGGAGTGGAGTTTCCCAGTGAAGCAGTCTCAGGTGTTTTATAATGCCTCAGATTCTGGTTCCTGTAGATTCTCTTCCTAACACTGGGAATGCCAAAATTTTGGTGATACCCTTTCCTTCTTTTCAGCATGGTTTTGCTGGATCTCTTCAGTGTGACTAAACAGCCCAAGGTAGCAGTTCTGCTGATCCCCCTCCTCACTCCTCCAAGATTCAACAGCTCCATCCTTTCATGATTGCTGTGTTTAAGACAGGCTCCAACTACCACTTCACCTACAATTCCTTCTCTGTTCAGACTGTCTGATTTTTCTTTGCTTTTTCCAACCTTAGTCATTCTCTGATTCTCTGATTTTATGGTATTCCTCCACCTACGCACTTCTTCCTAGAGCTGTGCCATGGAGCAGAGGAATTTCCCTTCCTGGGCACAGACCCACAGCCTGCAGCTGGCACCAGGATGGCAGCATGTTCCCACTGGAGCTCTGTTTGTTCTTTCTTTTTCTCTCACTTTTTATTTTTTTTTTTTTATTTGGAGCCTTTATGACTGCTTTTACATCTTGAATAAACAAGAGTCCTTCTTTATATTCTTCCCTTGCTTTTCAGTGGTCTTTGTGTCTAAAACAATTTATAGAACCCTCTCAAGCTTGTTCAGGATTACATTTCCAACCTGAATAAAGATGGGCCCCTAAAGTATTTCTTTTTCTACCCTTTTTTGTTTCTCCCATCAGCAGCTTAATTGAATTGCAGCAAAAAACTTGCATTATAACATTTTCCAAAGTAAATACTTAAAGATCGTTTTGGCATCAACCATGTGTCTGCAATTTGTTTATTTTTCTTCCAAGGAAGTATAACCAGCAAGAGAAGCATTTTCATTCCTTTATAAAAATTTTCCACTTGCATGCATAACCAAAAAGAAGAATTGTGCAAAGTACTGTACAGTCTTGTAGTTACAATTATGATGCAGGTTTCTGTAGAGACTGTTCATGACATGTTAATGGCACAAATTCCTGCTTGGGCTCTCCATGTCCCTCTTGATTTTTGGTGTCTGTTTATAGCTGTGCTGTCTCTGTGCTGCCATGGCCACACAGCTGGGACCAAACAAAGCAGTTGCCTCAATGCCATGTCTGAAATACAGTGCAATATCCCTGAGAGTGGCAAAACCATAATTTTTAGTACCCAGGCAGTTAAAATCCTGGAATAATGCCACAGAGGAGAAGGAACAGATGTGTTTCTTCTCCTGACTTTGAGTTTTTTGTGACTTGGCTGTGATCAAAACAGAGCAGTTCCAGTGGTTAAATCTGAGTTCCGATAATTTTGGGAACAAAAAGAGGATTTTGTGGCAGCATGGGTATAACAGATAATGACAGAGAAGGGTGGCCCCCAAAAGGGAGCTCTGCCTTGTGGGATTTTCATCAGAAAGGTGAAGGAGCAACTCCACAAACAAACATCAGAGAGGAGCAGGAACCAGGTAGGTTCTTATGAGCTGGATGCTGATCTGAGCTGAAATCAGAACTCTGCAAGGAGTAGGACAAGACAAATTCTGCCTTAAATTTTACTGGAATAACTGTAATTGCTCTGACCAGATATTACATTCAAATGGATATAGGTAAGATCAGAAGCTAGCCCAAACTAGTTTCTTATTTTTCAGGCCTCTTCATCGGAAGCCTTTTTTAGTTTCATTCTGTGTCCCTACTTAGGCATGAATCTTAATTGTCACATAAGTTGTGGAGAAGATTGAACTTTAGGGTTTTTTCACCTCATCCCTAATTTTATTTTTTCAGTTACATGCTCCTAAGTAATGTAAATATGCCAAAATAGCTTTAGTTGGTTTTTTCCCCTCATGTCTAATGTACATATTTTTATTTTTAAGCTAATATTAAGCTTAAAAAGAAGAATTTTGGATAATATTCATTTTCAGCATATCATCACTGACTACATTATTCCAAAACTGAAGCTGAAGAGAATTTGAGCCACTTTTAAGCTCCTAGCAATGTCTTTGCAGTGAAAGAAAACAATAAGAGATGCAATAGGTATTTGATAGTTCATAGATACAAATACCTGAATCCATTTGACCAAAATGTGTATGAAAAAGCTGTTTGTTCTTGATATATGAGATGAATATTCCTGACCCCAAGAAACAGAGGGATGAGAATCAGGTAGTTATGATTAATGTTATGCAAACTATTTTACAAGTAAATCTACACCAGCGGAAATTGCTTTCCTCACAGATGGGCTGGGAGCCTTTATGACAAACCATTTGCTTTTTCTCCTTTCTGTGAAATCTTGCATATTGCTTTATCAGAATGAAAACAAAACAATCAAAAAAACAAACAAAAATCAACTCTGCTGTCTTTTCCTAGCCCCCACACTCTTTTATTTTGTATAAGCAAAATTATGTGAATTGTTGCAGAGGAAAATAGATTAAATTAAAATTAAATTTGATGCTTAATATAATTCTACTTTCTTCACTCTAAGAGTAGCATAAAACAATCAGAAGGGGTCTCTAAAAGTAGGAAATAAATCACTATATGGAATATATTTGAAGTTTTCATGTTCTTTTGAGTTCCTTCTTTCTTAAAAAAGAGCATTTTGTCATTGATAGACAGGGATCCTCAGAAGGGTGACTGAACAGGAAGTTGCTTTCAGATATCTGAACCTCCAAACATTTGATTAGTGTCGATTCATGCAATCAAAAAATTCTTCTTCATCCTCTGCTGCTACAAAACATGTCTCTAGAACCCAAATTCCAGAAAAAAGCCTGCCCCTCCATCTTAATTACATAGTTCTTCCTTTAGGAAGAAAAGAGAGAGGGTGAAGACAATACCCAAGCCAGAATAGAGCACCTTTTGAATGAAAGGATGAGATCACTTTAGAGTGTTTTCCACAGATCTCCAGAGTGATTTTTTTTTTCATATATGTCAGTGTGTGGTAGAAATATTGCATCTGTTAAAAGCAGATACTTTTGTCTGCCTCAAATTTTTATTAAATGTGAAATCATGTACCTCCCTCATTGTCTATGTTATGCTTTTACAGTTGAAAAGAGCAGTGGGAAATGACTACTGATTTGTTGCATGATTTCTTCTTGCATCTCTACTTCATCATGTTTGCATAATACATAACCTGTGTGTGTATTCCTTCTTGGGACATTGTAGGAGTTCTACATCAGTTCTCTCTTTCAACCCCAGAGCACAATTCATCCGAATATTAAGCAAAAAACTCAGGCTTTCAAGTAGATTCACTGTCAAAGGATGTCTGTAGAGAGTACCAACATAAAATATAAAGGTCAGGTTTTCAGGTGGTTCAAATCACAGTTGGTCTATTTAATGTTGCAGCTGTATCAATTTGCAGTAGCTGGGAATTTTAGAATCATAGAACCTTGCCCATAGAACATCAATAATGTTTATTTGCATCAAGCCAAAGCTAGTCCTGGTACTCTAAGACACTTTACAGTGGAAACTGCAACTTTTTGAATTGCTCAAGGATATTATCTGTTAGGCTGGCTTATTCCAAAAAGACTGTTCTAGAGTAAATTGCGTGAAAATTCACAATGAACTTGAGGTGCAAAACCCCATAAACTCTTCATAAAACTATTATAAATCCACACAGTTCCTTTGCCAGTGGTCAAAGAGGAGTAATCACTGACATGTCTTATCTTCCTCCTCTTGCCTCATGGACATGAGAGTGACACTAAAAGGAAGTTGGAATAATGATATCAACAGACCATAGGTGCTATATGAGCATGTCCAACTTTTTGTCAATCACCACTAAATTCCACATCAAGTCTTTTCTTGAAATTCACAGATACTTCACAGGCATCTGAGAAACTGGAGTTGTTGGAGTTGTTGTACAAACTGAGTATTTTCTCATAATTGCAAACTCTATGGCAGATATCATGAACTTACGATCCCTCAGATGCTGTGAATGAAGAACTCCACTTGCTCTTAGTGAAGCATCATTTTTCTTGCTCACATGATGGTAGAATTCAAATGAAAGTATGGGAAGAGAAAGAAAGATTTTAATCAAGATAGATAATAAGAGTAAGAATCAAGAAACTTTTGGAAGTGATTGTCCTTGATACTTTAAATGTGCTTACTTCTAAGCACAAGGATTTTGTTTCTACTTAAGAAGGTGCAGAAAAACAGAGCAATAGTTTTACTGGGTCAAATTCAGTTGGGGATTATATTTTCCTCTTCCACAGGTGCCAGTAAGTGCATCAATTATCTAAAGTGTTTTAATGGATTAGTCAAAACTGAACATAGTTGATAATAACAATAAAGCCAAAAGCCTTCTTGCTAGTTAATGTCTAGGCAGATACATTGGGTTGCTGAAAAACAAGTGAGAGAAAGAAAAGCAAAAACTTAAACATTTGGCATTCTCAAACAATATGCTTATTTCTTAATAATTATGATGAAGTGGTACTACTGATGAGTTTATTAGGAAACATTATGAATGGAATTTACATAAAGAGAAGCTTTAGAATAAATCCCTCAGCTATGAATTTTTCTATACTTGAGAAAATAAAAAGAAAGGTATTCTTTCAGGGATGAAGAATATGTTAGTCTTCTGACATATTCAGAGGATCTTCTTAAAATCTGTCATCTGTCTATATCATCATTTCAGTGTATGTAGCTTCTTGTTCAATATGAGCTGATGTCTCTGGACCATACAAGATATAACATACAAAGAGGGTCTAAATTAAAATTATTGGTTTTTATTCAGGATAAAATGGTATCAGAAAGGGGGGGCTTCCCTGAGTCCATTTGATAGCAGCTTAATTAATTGTTGCTATAGAGAGGATTTGTTGCATGCTAATTTCCTTATAGAATCAGCTATGAAATTAAGAATTTTAATTTTTCTTTTTTTCTTCTTCTTCGTTACTCTGACCTTCACCTCTGGGTATTTTTTTTTTGGGGAAACCAAATATGACTTTTAAATCTTTGGTCACTTCTGTCCTTTACCCTGTGAGTTTAACTATAGTGCTACATTCACTTCATTGGAAAAGGTAAAAAAGCCAAGACAGGAAAGTGAATAAGATAAAATACAAGTTTTGATTTTCTGGACAACAGAAGAATAATGTAATTGCATACAAATAATTTCTTTCTTAAAAAAAGATCTAGAGAAACAATTATTTCCCAACTGCCCTTAATAAAGATGAACCATTCTGTTTATCAGTCTTAATAAAATAGCACAAGCACTTCAGAATTTAGAGGCCTTATATTATTAACCATCCCCAGAGACCTGCTCTATAAAGTAGACTTAAGAGAATATGACCTTGTGTCAAAGAGATAAGGAACTGATACTCTGACAGTAAATATAATATGAAGACATAAACAGAAAATGTATTTGAGATTAGCTAAAGTAAGCAAGAGATCAAATATTTAGATTAAATTGGAAACTGGCGAAGAGTTTCCAAATTCATCTGCTGAAAATGATTAGAATTTGTTATTTAATTTTCTTTGCTGTAGGATCCAATCAAACTTGATATATTTTCACATTCATGGTATGGTTTTGGAATAATCAATGTCATGTTTATGCAAATATAGCCCAATTAATATGATTTCTCCAAACAGAGATTAAAAAAGCTACTAATGAGATTTGAATTTCCTGTATTTAATTTAAACATTTATGTGAATTCCAAATAAAACCCAGAAGCAGACTCTCCATATTTTAGAGAAGAGTTTTAGGACCCTTAGAATGAGCAATAAATCAGAAACAGTGGGCAAGAGATGGAATAGGAAGCACATGATGTGTAACCCTGTAGGGATTTTTACTCCAGGAGAGGTTCAGACCTTTGAAATCAGTCTTCAAAGTAGATGTCTGCAAGTGTTCCCTGGGAGAAATGAACTGTGTTAACTCCTGAAGATGCAAACACAGAAAGAAGTGTTGCTGCTGCTCATAATTGTTAAACAGAGGGGAACTCAAATCCTCCCTAAACTGGGGACTCTCTCAGTGGCTGCATATTAAAAAATAAAATTGTATTTTATGTCGGGTATGAGAGGCATAAGCCATTTCTAACTGCTGTTTGTTCTATTTCCAACCAGTCCCAAATGTGCCTGCATGGCTGAAAATGGGCAGGCCATTTTACACAATTATTTGATTAATCCTTGAGCATTGCGTTTTATTTTGTTATTTTAAGGTTATAACCCTGTGGACACACAAACGTAACTCCTTTTGGATATTGAGACAAGTTTGTATCTAACTGAAGCATCTCAAAGGCAAATAGGAAGGGTTACCTATCACAGTGAAGGTTTCCCCATGTAAAATGAGCTTTTGGGACAAAGTGATTCGAATGGACTAGCTTTATGTTGTCTTTTAATGTAGAAAGCCATCATTTACAAACATATAATTTTTTGTCTCTAAGTACATTTCTGGATATTCATCTAATCTATTATGTTAAACCAGCTCTAATAGAAAGAAAGCCCCTGTTGTCTTTCCCAAACAGTCCCAGTCCTCTGGAATTTCTTTCACTAGAACTAGATCTAGAACTAGTTCACAATTTCAGTTCATCAAAACACACACTCAGTGGGTAACTCAGTTGTGCTCTATTCACAGCCCTTTAAAAAACGTAAAAGGTAGCAGTCCAGAAGGAGTTAGTCAACAAACATATGTTGTCCTTAAATTGCCTGTTATCTGTTGCACATATTAGTATAAGAAAATAAATTTGCAGCTTGCTGTATTAAGAGCATATTCCTAGGATAATATTTACTCAGGTTAGTCTAAATTCAGTAAAAATAATTTTTGCATGCTCTCAAAAAAATGAATAGTATCCTTATGAGGTGAAGGTAGACTGAGAAAAGAACCCCAAACAACTAGTGCTAAAACATTTGTTATGTTTCCTATGCTTAAAGACATGGTTGCATGCCTACAACAATAAATTCTAACGAGTTATTGACAATTACTCCCAAGCAAATAGAATTACACAATGATTTGGGTTGGAAGGGACCTTAAAGATCACCTAGATCTACCCCCACTGCCACAGGCAGGAATGCTATCCAGTATGTCACATTTCCCCATTTTTTGGGGCAGCCTGTGACATGTTTGGCTTTCTGGGCTGCAGGTGCAAACTGCCAGGTCATGTTAAGATTCTCATCCACCAACACCCCAAGTCCTCCTCAGGGCTGCTCTCAATCCATTCTCTGCCCAGCCTCTGTTAGTGCTTGGAATTGCTCAGACCCAGGTGCAGGACCTTGCTCTTGGCCTCATTGATCTCCCCAAGGCTCGCACAGTCTCCAGCCTGCCCAGGTCCCTCTGGATGACATCCCTTTCCTCCTGCATGTCAACTGCACCACACACAACCTGGTGTCCTCCATGAAATTGCTGAGGATGCACTCAATGCACTTTCCATGTCATCGAAAAAGATGTTAAACAGCAGGGGTTGTCCTTGAATGTGTCAATCTCTTATCTGTGGCATTTCATTTAAATGGTTACCACCATAGTCACACAACAGCCCCTCGTGTTGGATACACCATGATTTTGATAAAAAGAATAGTGGGGTGAGGCCATTTAGATTCACAAATCCCTGGATCAAGAGCTGAGAACTCAACAAAACTCTCTTGTCTAAGTGGCCCATCCAACTCGGCCCAAAAATTTAGGAAGTTACAGTGGAGTTTATCAGACATATCTCTGAGGTTTTCAGTATCTGCATGTGTCTGAGTATGTCTTAAGATCCATATGGTCAAATTAGAGAAGTAAATTTCATGAGGTGGTTATCTCTACATTAAATATTTACTGGTGAATAAGGTAAAAAAGGGTTGATGGAAGTTTCTTGCTCTGGGTAAAGGTCTGAGGCCCAGAGGCAGGTTGTTTATCTGCAGATTCTCTCTAGCTATCAGTGTTGGATAGTTCTTTCTAATGAACACAGAAAAGTGTTGCAGTTGAAATGCATAATGAGATTATGTCACACAGGACTAGGAGAAGATGAATTTCATACTTCTGAATGTAAGTACTTGAGTTCTAATTTGTTTGGTAGTTTTCCTTTCAAATGAATTCCCTAAAGAAACAACAGGAATCTCAACCCGAATTTTTTACTTAGATGTGAATTTGAAACTCAGGTTCAGTGTTTTAATCATTGCAGGATTTTTCCATATTTTAATATTCTTATAAAACACTGTACAGATTACAAAGATTCAAATAGGGATGAAGAATCCATTTAAACTTTATTTTATCTGCAATCTCTGTAGAGTTATCATAAATTCCAGATGATGTCTTTCAAGCCAATGTGGGAATTCTGTGGTTACCAAGAGTGTTGAATTATCTTTTTTTATTTTCTTGTTTTAGACATTCATTTTCTTGCTGTGTCATATTTTCAGCTTACACTATTTGAAAAACAAAGGTCCTTCAACTTGAAAATGTACACTACTGAGCTCAAAGAAATGAAGACATGTCCAGCAACTCTGTATTTCTCCCTACAAACTAATTCAGCAGATGTTCTTCTTTTTCCTAGACTGAACAATCATCAGAGTAAACAAGAAATTAACTGTCCTATTTAAATCTTTTCATGTTGAAAATAAGTTTACTGCTGGCTTTTTTTTCACTTAGCAACACATCAGAACCAGGGAGTGTTTCTAAAACAGGCTGACAAACACAACAATCAGAGAACAATATAATTTTGGACTTACAGGTATGAAACTCCACATTATTTAATGCAGGCATGACAATGTGGTGTAGGCTATGCAGTCCTCTGTTCAAGAGGGGATAATACACAATGCACTCCATAGGTATAATTAATGATAAACCTCTTCGAATGTGTCTATATTGAAATGCCACAACTTTCAGGGTTAATGAAATACTATCTGCTAACTCCAGCCTTATTTTAAGCCAAGGTCAGATCTCCATTAAAATTTGGATTTTTTCCCAAAACACCTGCATAGATCTATAAAAGAAAACAGCTGAGTCTCCTTTGCATAACAGAGAGCGTCCTTTGGTTATTGCATCGCAGGAGGTTATTGTGGTTCTGTACGTGTTGTAAGGGATTAAGCACCAAGAGGGAATTTAAAATTATCATGAATGTTATTAACTCTTGTTTTCTCACTCTCTTTGGGAGTTTTTGGGATGGGTGTAAGCCTGAGGTGAAGACAAACAAAAGCAGTCATGTTAAAACACAGAAATGATGGATTTACTCAACAATTTTTTTTTTTTACATTTCACACTGTAGAACATGACTCTGCCTCTGAAGTGGTACTATCAGAAAGTCACTGTCTGTATGCATTTTTGTAAGTGGTGTCTGTGTATATAAATAGTTTTGGATATAGAAGTAGCTTCTGGCAAACACCTAGCAGGAGAGAGGTACATGCCAAGAAGCTTGTGTTTGGAAGTTTCCCAAGGACTGGCAGTCCTTGTGACTCCTGTTTAATCTGCAAGAGCTGACAAAATCAGCACATTGAGACCCTTCTCAATCTGTACTAGGCCACAGCTGTGTTATGGAGCTCAGACTGCACCCAAAGGGGAGGCAGCTGAGGGTGAAGGCTACAGGGATCCATGGACAATTGCAGGAACAAGGAGCACTGCAGGACATTTTCTAAAAGATGAACCAGTAGCCACTGGCTAATCAGCACAACCTCCTCTTTCTGAGAGGGCAGTGAGATTGCTGAGACTGCACTTGAGCTATCCTCCAAATGGATAACTGCAAGTAAACATGTGGGGGGTGTGGGTGTGTTTGAGCACCACAAACAAGTGGATGTGTTGTGTCACTATTTATCTTTTATTAATAACATATTATTATAACATAATCTTATTAATTATAATTAATTAATAACA
>VZTN01014904.1:36902-49800 GCA_013400515.1 Erpornis zantholeuca
GCAAAGCTCCCCCTTAGTCATGCATGCAAGTAGTTGATAGAAAACTTCATATCAGAAAAGTCTATATCTTAATATATGCCACTTTGTGGGATGATCTGTGTTGAAAACCCTATAAAGGAAAGCACCAGCAAGCTTCTTATGGTCTGCCTTTCTCTTGGACAGGAACAAGCTAGGAGTGGCAGGCACAAAAATTTTATTTTTTTGCCCAGATCCAGAAAAATGTGCAGATTTGTGAATTTGGACTTAATCTGCCACACGAAAGGTGTTTCCTTATAATATGAAGTTATATGTATACATGTGTTCTTTGACCACAGTGTTGATTCAAGAACTTTCTTCCCTGCATAACTGTGCATATTATCATTCTTTTGATTAAAGAAGTTGTGGGTGGTAAATGGATTAACAGATTTATGTTAATGGTAAAAAATCCAGGACCCCTCCATCTACAAAAGTTCAGTGCTCCAAACAATGAAATGATAATTAAATCACAGAAACATGGAATTGTTGAGGCTGGAAAAAGGCTTTAAAATAATCAATCCAAGCACTATGTGAATCTTGACTGTAATTTATTACTGATGAATGCTGTCCTAAGGCCCTGGGTATTACAAAACCAGCAATAAAATAAACTTCACCATTTTGGAAGTTTTTTTGCTGACTCTTTCTACTATTATGCAGGTCTTACTTATGTTAGAAAATATTAGTTATTTAAAAGCCTGTTTTGTTTCTTTTTAGTGACAAGCTGAGATGGGAGTGATTGTCTGCTGCAGAACTTGTCCAAGGGTAGCAATAAATGATAAGGCAGAGTTTTGACATGCACAGTAGAAACCCAAGATACATTTCATAACTGGAGAAGATGCTGTGCACAGTTTGATGCTTACATGACCCAACAATGACTCTGACTCAGTCAGTAATGGAGACTGGCAGAGTTTGGAAGATGGCAACAGGAATTCAGTGTAATAGGATGTGCTGATGGCAGCTTGCTGCAGAATTAAATGCCCTGGTGCCTGCACTGATATCATCCAAGAAGCACAGTTCAAACACACGAGCTGATCTCAACAACACCCAGATCTGGACTGGTACAGTCACTTGGTAGTGTCACTGGTGTTTGGCTCAAGGCTGTTTGCTGCTCACTGGAAGGAATTCAACATCTGTTAGAATGATCTTGCATTTAACTGGTAGAAAAATGCCTCAGCTGCTAGAAGAATGAAACTTCTCAAAGCATGCTGTTATGAATCAGGACCGTTTCAGCACTAGCTGGGCATTTAGAGTTCTCTGGTGTGTGCATTATTGGCATCATTATTGTGATTATCAGTGTCTGCTTGGCTCGTTTATTTGAGGGCATAAATCTGTGTGCTTATGCTGAATACTCACTGAGCCTACAGGAATATATCAGTGCACAGAATTTGGCCCATCATTTTTATAAGGTTAAAAAACCATTTCAAAATGTCTGACTCATGTCACCAAACCATGATTAAAAATAAAAAAAAAAAAGCCAATTTCCTGTAATTAGAAATATCAACAGGTCAGAAGCTTCCCAGACTATGAGCTATTCTCTTTTAGCCAGATTTTTATACTGTGTCCATGTGTCTGAGGATTGACTGTGACTTAGAGGCAGGATGACTTACACAGGGCTCCCTGTATGGTTTCCATCCCCACGTGCCTGTTCCCCAGCAGCAACACCTCAGTTGCTCATGTGGCAGACTCTGATTCACTGCATGTTACAGCTGCTGCAGTAAGAAAATCAATGCCATGTTGACTTTTGCCAGTTTGTACAGTACAGAAGTGGAGCTGTTGCTTCAAGCAGCTCAGAAGCCCCCACAATGAAGCAGAACTATGTAAGAAAAGGTTTGGATGCATAGTTGGATGACCCATGTTGCTTGCCTGTTATAAGTCCAGGTGGATGTTGAATAGAAATTCCTACAAGAGCATGATGTCCAAATGTATTTCCATTCTCTATTCTCAACAAAATAACTAAGAAAAAAACCTACTGCCATCATCACCAAAAATAAAGTACCCCCTACTTCTTTTCAGTAACAATTATTTGCTAATTTTGTCCTTAAGATGGTAATTAATAATTTAAAGCTGATATCCTAGACTTTGAAGAGTTCTTTGCCCTTCAGTTTTTGAGTTTTACTGAAGTTGTTTGTTTTTATTCCTCTTTGGAAAGAAGATTGGGGAAAGAAATCAAGTTATTAAGTGTTTAATGTAACTAGTATTCTAGACCTTGGTGTCACTTGGTAGATTTGGGTCAAAATATCACTAAACTGAATTCCTGCTGTGTTTCTTATCCTCTCTTAGTGGCAAGTCACCAAGTTTTGGGAAGCATAAGCTCATTCTTGCATGGTCTCATTTTTTTCCAGTCTAGAATGAATAGGTAATTTGGCTCTTTCAGGTGCAGAACTGAAGGGATTTAGGAGGAGGAAAGTAAAAGGATTAAGTTGTTAATGGTTAAAACATACAGAGTATACTTTTGTCATGATCTGAAGGGTTTCATGGTTTATGGGTGTGAAGAGATTGTGATGGTGGGTTTGTAGGATTGTGCAGGGCACCAGAACAAGGAGGCTTTTATCTTCTAAATTCCTGCAGTTTATTAGAAATTACCAGAAATAGCACAAAAAATCACCACTAGCAAGTATATCCATAATTAGTAAAGTAGATAAATATCTCAAGCTGTCAGCAATCAATAATATATTAGTATGGCAATAACTAAATTCAGAAACAATAGTTTTTCAAACTAGATTACCTTTACCTGCTTACGTTTACTGCTGCATAAAAAGCAAATGTAAGCCAAGTAAGGGAACCCCCAGAACTTCCAATAAAATTTTATTTTCAAAATGGGGGAAAATAGGAAAGGTCAAAGAGGAAATTTTTCTCAATGTAAGCACCCCACAGCTGCAGTTGATGCAGCCTTTAAGAAACATGCAAATTTTTTGATGATGCAAATTAAGTGGGGTTTTATTTTCTGAAAATGCTGACAGATGATCTGCCCATCAAAAGCACATAAAATGTGAGAGAAATATTTCTGACCAGGACCTCTGAAGTGGACAACAAGGAATATTGACAGTTCAGGGGTGGTTTAACATGGTCACCCTCATAATGTGGAACTTATGTGGAAGAGATTTCCTCACTGTTGTTTTTATTAGTCTTAGATTTCTTTTGGCACTTTTCTGTTCATAACCCTCAGGACAGTATATCAATGTTCAAGTCACCATCACTAATACAACATTTAACAAGAAAATTTGGGTTGGTAAGGAAAAAGAAAAATATACTCAATAAAGTTTACAGCATTTTTCATCACACTATCAAACATTAATGATATTTATCTTTCTGATTTTTACATGTTCCTGTGTGCAAAAGACAAGTCATAGATTCTGAAAACTACCCATTCTCCTAGATTAAGAAAAAATAATAATAATGGACAGTCTTCTCTTGTTGCCTTCTTGAAGCAAAATGAGAAACTGGACGACCTGAGAGCAAAGCTACACCCAAAACTGTGCCCTCAGAGATGTACTGGCAAAATAATAAAATAGAGAGAGTGAGGGAAAGCTACTAAAATTTTTGATCCTTTGAAGTAAAGGAAAGTTTTATCATTCAACTGGCTGCACCTAAATCCAGAAATTCAATTTCTAAAATTTTATATTTCAACAAAAACATAAAACCAGAATGATCTATCAGTTTCCCTTACTACAGACATGGGATTGGCAGCGTGTTCAGAATGAACACACCATTTTCCATTTGCTGTATTTCCTCTATTAAGCTTTTATTTTGGTGTTCATTATATGTGAGGTATCTGAACATAAAAACTGTAGAGAAAAAAAAAAAGAAAAAAAGGTAGCAACTGTAGACAAATAACAAGAAAGATAAGACAGGGAAACATAGCAACAACTGATTTATCAGTTCCTGATTGTGATAGGATCTGAATAACAGATAGCACAGTGGCCCAGAGTGATGTAAGAGATGTGCCAGGCCAACATGATATCTAGAGGATGCACTGTGCAAGAACATTAAAATAGAGAGCTCTGACTATCCCACAGTGTCTTTGAGGCCACCCTTGAAGCTTCCTTGCACCACCCTTTAAGCTTCCTCTCATTAATTAGTTAGACATACTCATTGCACTCATTTTTTGAGTTCCAAGACAGATGTGTGCCTGCCTGAAATTATATATTTATGTACAACAAAACAACCTGAAAATGTCTTTCTTGCTTTCTGTGAAACAATTTACTTGGTAAATAGTGGCTACCAAGAAGGGAGATAAACAGAAATAAATAGAAAGTTCAGGTGAGGTTAAATGTCTGATTTTGGTCAAGTAATACATTATTTGGATTATCTGGTAACAGGCTCTTGATTCAAAGGAAGATATTGTATAAATGAAAAGCAGCATTTAGCTATAGTTCAGGCACCAAACTTATAAATTTAAGGTGCTGCTTCTGCTCTGTTGTTTAGATGATATATCTGCCTTCTCTGAGTGTTCAAATTTCTATTACTGGATTAGATGTGGTTTTGTGTCCCAGAAGTTTCCTTTTGTATTCTTAAATTTCCTCTATCTCTGTAAAATCAAGACTTGATCCTCTTTGGCTTCATACTCTCACTGCATTTACATTATTTCCAAATTGACAGGTAATTCTTTGCAACTCCTCAAGAGTGACAGCAAAACCCTGTCAACAGAAATGGAACAGTATTCCTGATGTACATATGTGGCACTGGGATAAATCCCTGAGTGACTCGATTCAATCCCAGAGCTCAGACTTCTTTGAACAGGAGGTTAAACTAAAAACTACCTGAGATTTTTTCAGTCCGATTTACTTCATAGTCACAAGGGTTCCTGTGTCTGTGTTCAGACACCTGTTCCAAATGATTTAAAATAAAGTACCTCCAGGAAGAAGAAAAAAGTGTCCACGGAGAACAGAGTAAATATCCAGATTAAGTATTTGCCTTTGTTATGGAAACTCACATTCAGATCATGTAGCTGTTGCAGGAGGGTGTGCATAGCCAGAGCCCACCTGAAATAAGATCTGCCCGTGTTCACCTGAGACATGCGACACAGAGACCTGTTCTGGGAACAGGAACTTACCCATTTTTTCTCAAGGAACTATAATTTAAAATTGACAGCACCCATATTCTATATAAAAACGTTTTTTCTTGCAACAGGAGTGGCATTTGCAACACACCCAACACTGATCAAAACTTTCTGTTATGAGTACAAGCCTCTTCCCAAACTGTATCCATAAAGAGAGAAGTCTTTTTGGATATGATGTGGTGATGCCCTTTACATGCTGTTACCAACCCATTCTAGGCCTCCATTTATTTTTCTTTATTTCTCCCCAATATTCCTATTGGGGAACAAGGGTATTACTTACCTAACCTATTTTTAAAGCTCATCTACCCTTTCTGTCTCCTCTGCAGACACAGCTGCATAAACAAGTCCAACAATGTCACAAAAAAGAACTAAAATTTAATTGTTAAAAATATTAATTACAGCAGCCCATAATTTTAATCCAACACAAATTTTAGAGTTTCAAGCAAAGCAGAAGGAATTTTAAGACAATCATAAGCTCTGGTAGAAGTAACAGCCTATGAAAAGGAAGAATATGAATAGCTTCCTGATCAAACTGCTGTCACAGGGTAAAGGTTTGATAGCAAATATTTGTGGTGAAAGTGGAAGCTGTTGGAGTACAGTTCTGGTTAGAGCTATTACAACAAAAGAAGCTCTATTCTCAGAATTATCAAAAAGCAAAGATCTTCTTTATTCAAACAAATGCAAAGAGATCCTTAGATTCTGCTTCTCAGATGTGAATGTTTATATCTTTACATTGCTAGGAGCAGTGTAAAGAACAGATACCATTGGCTAGTTACAGAATAACAAGTCAGGAATAACAAAGTGCATCAAACACCACCTGTGAAATATAGTTGACCAAACACATGGAATGGTTTCCACAAACTTCTCGTGGTTCTCTGCTCATGAGAAAGCAACTGCTTCTTATGAACAGACTGAGAGAGCTGGAAAATCTCTCTCTGATCACTTGTCAGCATCCACAGGAAGTAACACAAATCCTTAAGCTGATAAGACAAAATTATGAGCCACAAGATTATTTTGTGGGAGAAAAAACTTCAGAGTCTTCTCCATATTCTAAACCCCAGGGGAGCCAGGCTGGGCTCCAGCAGCTGGGCAGGAGGAACCTGGGCTAGAGGAGGTGGCCACTCTTCTCATTTCCACTGGTCTACAGAGCTAAGCAAAACAACCAGAAAATGGTGTAAATTCAAAGGTGAGTAATGAAGCTTGCTGTGGCTGTTTGTCAGTAATACAGAGTGTTCTGATGCTGGTTAAGTGTTATAAATGCAGGGATGGGAAGTTATGAGTTCACACATACTCTGTCTGGCACACTCTTTTCCACACTGCAAGAGGATATTGACTGCACAGGACTATTTTTCAGCTCTTTTCTTCAAGTTTCTGAGAGACATTACTCTTTTCAGATAAAAGGCTCTCTAAAATAATCTGTAATACTTGCACTCAACTGACAGGGAGGGTGGTAAGAAGCAGTAAATGTGACTGTGAAAGAAAGAAAATGGCCAATCTGATTTTTTTTTTTTAAGCATGGGACTATTTTCATCATTTTTTTTTCCTTCTTTTAAGGAAGAAAAATAAAAAACCCTCCATGTAAGATTTTCCAGTAATATCTGGGAGTGGTGTTTCCAAATCAATTGTAGCACAACAGCTTAAGAAGAGGAAGTTGGCAAATTTTCTGCTACATTTGTGTGTGAGTTAGAGCCCAAAAGCCTGGGACATGCCATTAATACATACAGGAGAGAGATGGGTTGATCTGATTAATTCACCATAGAAATTTCAGATTTGCAATGGATAATGGTGAATTTTTGTCATCTTCATTCCTCCTTAACAACTCCTATATTGTCCCTTAGGTCAGCAGTATGAAAGAGATGAATGCTCTGATTTATCTCAAAAATACAGACACAAGGGAGTCAGAATAAGGCAAAGGAGAATTTGAAGACAGTCCTCTGTTTGAGGGACAAGTATGCCATTTCTCCCAATATTTTTGATTAGAACTAGAGACAATAAGAATGCTATTTTATCTGGGGCATTGGTCTCTGCCTGTCCACTGTAGCTAAAAGTCTAGTTAGGGACTACAGTGTGCATAGAAAACAGCCAAGCCAATGCTCTAAGGGCTGTGCAGGCTATAGAATGTCTTATAAAATATATTAAAATTATTTTACCTCCTAGAAATCTATATTTTTTTTCATTTTAAAGTTGTAATATTTATATTTAGCATAACAGAAAGAGAACTTGGTCTTTGTTATATCCTTATCTTAACTTAGGTGACTGAAGAGGGAGAAGGTAAACCTGAACTTCCTGACAGACTTTCTCCTGTACGCAGCTTTTTCTTCCAGTGTATTCAGTAACACAGTGACCAGTGATTTCTGAGACCAAGTCTGTTAAATATTTTTCTTTCAAAAAATAAAGATTTCAGAAAATCAAACCCCTGAGATCATTGCACATCCTGTGTTGCCTGGGCTCCATCCCAGAATGTCCGTAAGTAATGGGCATCAGAGTCCTTGAAAATGGTTATTTGCCATAAGTGACAGACAGTTTGACCTTTCACTTCAAAGTTGCTCATCACTTCTTACCATACATCCATGAATGTCACTCTCCACGTCATTTCAGCCTCTCACTATGACTCGTGGGTGGCATACCTGTAAACAGCTTTTTGTACTCTGGGTTTCCATTCCATTCACTCTGAGCTATATAATATTGCTAATATGTTTCTGAACCGGTTGTGGAGTTAGTGCTTTAAAAAAAGAAAAAAAATACTCTCATTCTTTTTTCCCCTTAGAATCTTAATTTAATCTAAATTTTGGTGGCTCAGACATTCAGTTCAAAATATTTTAATAAACCTCTGCTCACTAGTTTAAAAGCAAACTTACTTGGCAGTGATTGGAACTTGAATCGCCTTTAGTGAGAAAATTATTTCCAAGAACAAAATTATAAAGAGATGTGGACATTATTTTGCATCATTTCACTTTCTGAAGCATTTGGTGTGAAGTCCTCTGTGCTTTCCCAGGGTAAATGCTGCATGTTGAATTGGATGCATCAGTCTGCACTGAAGCAGGAAGAGAAATATTCAAATCTGGCCTAGGATTGAGCACCATTTTTGTTCTCCTTTTGACTGTTTTGTGCAACTTAAAAATTGAAGTGATACCATGGCTTCATCCCACCAGAGCAGTCCCCAGTTAGTCAATGGCTGGGGACTCTGATTATGAGATGTGGTTAAAAGCTCCCATTAGAGAAGATAACTGGTAGATTGAAACTTCTGTGTTGAGGATGAGCCCTTCCCTGATATCTCAGCTTTGGGCTGTTGAAGGAAAGGAGGGTGCTGTTAGTGTCACCAAATTTCAGTCTTCTACTTCTTTGTTCCATGATTTAAATTACACTTCAGATAGAAATCATGCACTGTATTTCTCTTGTTTCTGTTGTTGTCATTGTTGTCGTCATTAAATTTGGCAGAAAAAAATCTACTTCTGTCCCCAAGGTTTCTGTGCCTTTCAACTGCTGGAATAAAATAATTCTGGAATAAAATAATTCTGGAAAAAAACCACCACAAAAACACAAAGAAAAGAAGATACAGGGTAACATACTGCAATTTGTTCCAAGCCCTAAGTGAATAGCACAGGACAGCCAGTGCATCTTTCTTTCTGATCTCCATTAAAATAGGGGAAAATATTCCAGAGTAGTTTAAACTTCTTGCAGCTGCACAGGCTCTGTGTGCCATAGAGTAAATGCCGAGGTTAACACATAAACAGAATTTCATACTCAAGGTGATGATTTTTCAGAGACATTTGGATTGTGCAGTGTAACCTCATTTTCACTGATACCCTTGAAAGAGTGAGTGCTCAGAGGATGTTTGTTCACCCGAGTGACTCAGCTCAATGCGTGTGCATCCCAGCTGTGCTATCTGACTACCAAAGGACAGATAGATACAAAGATACAGATATCTGACTACCAGACACAGATCAATGTGTTTAATAAAGATATCCCTGTAGGATACAGTGTTCCGTGAACCCACAATTTTTCTTTTTTTTTTTTTTTTTTTTTTAAACTTGTGTAGTAAAGGATGAATTTGCTATAAAAACCAGATTTCATTTAAAAAAATGCATTAAGCTACCTGTGGAAAAAATGATGCATTGAGTTTTCATTTAAAATTTTATATATTAGTAAATACAAGTTGAATGAAACTGTTTTGGACACATTTCACAATAGACATGTAATCAGTGGTGACTTTTGAGAGCTGTCTTTTCATGGAACCAGTACTTCAAATCTAATCTAAGAAGCAGACATAAAAGGGTTAGTTCTGTAATGAGTACATTTAGCATTTATCTTATTTTCTTCCCAGAAACATCAAAGATGTCCAAGTATTTTACTCAAGCATGAGGAAATGATTCAGAAATTAGCTTAAAATCATTCCAATATCTTCTCACATCTGTTTCCCTATGTTATAGCTTCATAGGCTATTACATAGCCTATGAAAGATAACAATGTTTTATATCATATTTTCTCACAAACCATGGTATTATAAGATTTTATAACACAGCATGTGTCACATGATCATTTCTATTACTTACATCGTGAAATACATGAGAGTCTGGATTGAAACACTGTTTTGTAGCAAATCTTTTTAATGATGGTTTTAAAATGAGTTCACTTAAGGTCTTTTCCTTTAGTCAGGACAATTTTTTTTAATCTGGTGAGGAAAGAAAATGCAGTTTTGAATGAAAAAAAGCCTCCTGGAAATGGAGAGAAGGCAAGGGGAGAACAGTCATAGAGTAAAAGTAGCCATGTCCTGGGGAGTGATATTCACAGGAGAGAGTAATGAGGATGATTTCACCTTGAAGGTAATGTTTCTGAGGCACATCAAACACAGGGATGGGCATCTCTGCCAGGACAGCTCCTGACAGAAGACACCCATCTGTTAATCTGTGTTCTGTCTCTACAGTGGCCCAGAATCAACCTGACATAAATGAAATGGCAAATTCATGCAAAGGAGTAAAGGTCACAGCTTGAGGACTCCAGGAGGACACACAGCTATGGCAAGGATGAGTCTGGGTTAGAGTGGAAGCTGCTGTCTCTCCCTTTGCAGAACAGGATCAAGATCTGGTCTCTGGCCCTGACAGCCAATTGCAAAGCATAGGTCAAAGACAAGATAAACCTTGTTTTCCACAGCTCCATCCTTCTGGGAGCAGCTTCTTCTCAAGCTGCCTCCTAACTGTGCCCAGACTGTGAGAATGCAAGGGTCCTGTCTGGATGCCTGAGGGGCCAAAAGAGCAGGGCTAATCCCCTTCCCAGAGAGCTCTCTCTGCCTTGTCTGCTCTGTGCTGTTACTGAGGTACAAGTAACCACACTCCTGGTTTTATCCCATGTGGGTGAATTGCCCAGCTCCTCACTTCTACAGGTAATGCAAAGGTGACAGGATATTCTGCAGCCTGCAGTCCAGCAGAAGAGAATAATTGAGTCCCTTATGCATATGGAGATTGGCTGTTCCCAGCACAGGTCACGCAGACTTGCATTGCTTTGCAAACTCTTTGATGCCTTGCAATTAAGAAAACACAGAAAATGAAAGGGAAGGACAGAAATTTCTAGCTATTTGTAGTGATTCAACAGTGATGTGGGAAGTCTTCTGGAACAACTGATCATCTAACATGTTGCCAAGAAAATTATTCACTCCTATATGTTGAAGGCATATTTGTTAGATTACATGAACTCAAAATATTACCTTATTTTTAGGACTTTTACGTTGCTATAATTTTTCTGTATAATTTTGCCTCTGTTCTACTTTCTATTTTCTCCTTATTTTCCTGTGTTCTTGTATAATTTTTTCTGTCTGTGTTCTCTCCTAGTTTCCATTTCCAGAGCCTGTCCTAGACAGGTCACAAAACTCAGACACTTAATCCTCTGCTATCTGAGCAAGGTCAAAATTAAGCAACATAAATTTCCTCTGATTAGAATTATTTTCCTTTGCTTCAGGCCAGACCTCTTGAGGGCAATCAAAACCATTAAAATGAATTGATGAAAAATTAATACTATGGAAAAAAAGGATTTTTTTTTTAATCACCAAAGACTTTTTTTTGAAACTCCCTGCTGCCTTCTATCAACCTTTTTCATCCTTCTCCTTAATTTAGAGCATCTGTAAAGAATCAGCAATTATTCTTTAATTCATTGATACACAGGGGGTTGACTTAGTTCTATTCTTGTTAAATAGTTATTTTCTCTGTCCAAGGAAATGAGTGAGACTCATTTCACTCTTGGAGTGAAAATAGTGCTCAAGGGTATCAGAATGAGATCCCCTTAAAAGTTCTAAATCCCAAATAGCTTCCTAAATCAAGAATAACAATTTGAAAGCATTGCTCAATGCCTGCCATTTTCCTAACACAGATCTTCTGACCCTTTTGACCAAGTAACATGCAGGGCTCTGAACAAGCAGAAGACTTGGCAGTGAGAGGGGCACTGCTGTGAGGTGCTGTATCACCACTGTGTTTGCTGCCTTCTTTCAGCCTCTGAATTTTCTCCTTTTGCTATCTCCCACTGTGTCATATTTTGTCTTTAAACATTATTACACTAATCCTGATATTTATATGCTGGTACAGTCATGTTGAGTCCCGTTGCATCCCATGGGACCACATTCTTCATGTTTACTAATGGGGATTTTGATTAAAAACTGTATGGGACAACCACAATGAAGTAATCCTGGCTCCAGTGACAGTGAGAAAAAAAAGCCATGGGAATTTAACCATTGCATTTCACAGAGTCTAAGTCTCCTTTCACTAGGTAAGAAGGATGATCTCAGGACTGCATACAGACATGCATATGCACCAATATTTGCTGGAGGACACTCAAATGGAAAGCAGCTTGGCAGAAAAGGACCTGAGGCTCTGGTAGACACCAAGCTGGACATGAGCCAGCAAAGTATCCTTTCTGCAAAGGAGGTGAATGGAATCCTCTGCTGCATCAGAGATGTATTGCCAAGAGCCTGAGGGAGGGGATCTCCCCCCTTTATTCAGAGCTGGTGAGGCCACACATGGAGTGCTTTACATGAGGCTTAAAGGATCAAGTGCAAGGTGCTGCACCCTGGTCAGGGCAACCCCTGGTATCCATCCAGGATGAGGGATGAACACACCAGAGCAGCCCTGCCCAGAAGGACTTGGGAGTGCTGGTGGATGAGAGGCTGGACATGAGCTGACAATATTCACTGGCAGCCTGAAAAGCCACACATGTCCTGGGCTGCATCAAAAGTCCTCTACTCTGCTCTTGTGAGACTCCACCTGCAGTGCTGCATCCAGCTCTGGGGTCCCCAGCAAGGAAGGGACAAGGACCTGTTGGAGCGAGTCCAGAGGAGGCCACCAAGATGATTAGAAGATTGGAGAACCTCTCCTCTGAGGAAAAGCTGAGGAAGTTGGGATTGGAAAGACTGAAGCCTTCAGTAATCGAAGGGAGCCTACAAGAAAGATGGAGAGGGACTATTTAACAGAGCTTGAAGTGACAGGACAAGGGGAAATCCTTCAGACTGAAATAAAGTAGGTTTACATTAGATATTAGGAATAAATTCTTTACTGTGATGGTGGTGAGGCACAGGTTACCCAGAGAAGCATGGGTGCCTCATTCCTGGAAGCATTCAAGTCTAGGCTGGCTGGGGCTTGGAGCAACCTGGGATACTGGAAGGCATCTCTGCCCATGGCAGGGTGGTTGAAACAAGATGATCTTGAAGGTCCCTTTCCAATCTAAACTATTCTAGTATTCTATGATGGATGGATGGATGGAAGGAAGGAAGGAAGGAAGGGAGGAAGGAAGGAAGGGAGGAAGGGAGGAAGGGAGGAAGGAAGGACGGGAGGGCGGGAAGAA
>VZTN01014905.1:1964-17437 GCA_013400515.1 Erpornis zantholeuca
GGGATGTATATATATGCCTCTGTGTGGGTGCATAAATATGCACATGTGTACACTCACACGAGCACACACTCACTCACTCAACTCTGCTCATACTTGGTTACAAAGACTGGAAGAGAAAAAGCTCCATTTGGCTGATGGGCATCTACAATCCTGCAGGGAATGCGCAGATTTTGGATGCTGTAAAACACACAACTAAGCAAACAACCAGAAAACCCAAAACAAGCAAAAAACTCCCAACAAACAAAAACCCTGAAGCTTTACAACAGAAAATTGAGTATGAAGAGCAGATACAAAAATATTTACTGAATCACTGGACCTGATGCACAAGCAATTAGGTTGTGTGTTTCTTGATGTCTGTGGAAATGCTGAATTATCATTTTGGTAGAGAGTGTTTATCCAGAGCTTTTTTTTTGAATTCAGTCTATCCCTCCTCAAATTAGAGTATTAAATGTTTTCAGTGTTTTCAGCTACATAACAAGTTCTATAGCATGAAATAGTAATCCATCAATTGCTTAACTATAGAAAGGCCTTACTGTTTTGTCTTTGGTATATTGTTCCTTGTAGCCATTGGCAGGATCTTGAATTGTTGCTTAGGAAACAGTTTAGGTATCTCAGATACCCTGTAAAAGAGGTCTGAAAACTTAACAGCCTCCAGTTCCTCTAAGATATCTTTTGCTGCTGAATGTAGTATTGAGGCTATTCTACTTGTTGGAAGAGTCAGCAAGCCATTTGATAATATATTATTATAATCAGTGACTACAGCTTCCTTTTGCATTTCTAGACCTATTGTGCTAAAGGAAATACGTTAATTTTCTAAAAGGCAGATATTCCAAAATTCAGTTAATTTTGTATCGTGCTGTGGTTACATCCATCCTCTTTTAGCAGAAATTGAGTAGGGTTTGTACTTTTTCCTAGCTTGTAGTTCAGCTTAACACCATTTTATTCCACTGCTGTTCATTCCCAGCCATCGCTTTGGCTTTTACACTTCAGTTGGGTATGTCTATCTTATATGTCCTTAAGAAGGCAAGTTTCTTCTGTAAACACTAGGGAAGAACAGTCAGGATAAGCAAATATTATACCTACTGTACTTAGAGCAATATGCTGCTCTCTGTGTTGAAAACTGCATGTGCAAGAGGGATCTGTAAGTGGAGCTCAGTGGAAGGAAGACACAACATCATCTGGGTGCCTGCTTCAGTATAGAGTTTTCTAGTGAAATCAGGAAGTACTGCTGTAGCTTAGGAGAAATGGCAGAGCCTGTCAAGGAAGAAAAATAACCATAATTACAGAATTACAAAGGATGTTAAAATGTGATTCAAGTTTTAAGATTCTCTTACTTGAAACAGTAACAAAACATAGCTTATACTGCTACTGGCACTAGACTGTTTCCCATTAAGGCAAAGCTTAGTTATTTTTATTACTTTTTTAATCTCAAAATGAATGTTAATAGCATGCTCTTTAAATCTGCTGATATGACTTGTTTTATTAGCTGGATTGGTTTATCACCCAAGGCAGAAGCTAAACATCTGGGAAGATGGAAGATAGCCTAAACGAATATATGACATTTTGGACAGGGGTCATTATAGGTGTATAGTTGAGTGTGACTTTCAAGTTAAAGTCTGGGAGGGTAGAGTAGGGGGAAAATGATGGTAGCATTTTACTGAGTATAGAGAAGTTAGGAACAGAGAAGATGGATGTCATTCTTGAGATTGATCATGAAATGCTGCAATGCTATCTGCATTTTGTTTTCTGAGCATCTTCAGAAAGAATGAAGGAAAAGAGCATGAGGTGTCTGCACACTGGATAAAATGCTTGAATGTAAGAGACTTCTGGAGGCCAGGCTATTCGACTCAGAAAAAAAGATTAAGATTTATTCTAGGAAAAAGGTTTATTCTAGAATACAAGTAGGTTGGAAACAAGGAAAGTGAAGGAATTCTTTCTAATCTTGGGAAAAAACAAAAAAATCTCAGACGTGTAGATGAAGCAAATATAAACCATAGTTTATATTTGGAGCATACAGAATGGATTGTTCTTATGCAAGGTATTCTGTTTCAAGATGAACACTGTTCTGTGATTATGCTTACCCAAGAAGTTGCTGAGCCCACTGATAGGAAAATAAGATAGTTGACTGCAGCATGGAGGAAGCTAATCTAATCCGATTGTAGTTCTTTTGTCTTTTAACTGAAACAATGTAATTGCCGTCACTTCTGCTGAGACTCATCATCAAACTCACAGAAGAAATATTCACTTAGGATTGCCAGCTTAACATAAAATTTATGGTTGTGAATTTTTGTGTAATTCATATCTGATACCCAGCTGCATAATGACTCTTGAGACAACCCAAATTTATTTGGCAGTTTTGTTTGCTTGTTTTGAGAATAGATGTAACTATTCAGCAATTTTTTTATCTGTTAACCATGCTGAAAAAGAGCCAAAAAGCCCCACAACTAGAATGTTGATCAGCATTCTAGTATTTTGGTCTAGATGTGACTTTGGGAAGAGGCTGTATAGAGGCAGAAATTTTATAATGTCTAGCCATAAATGCTAAGTCCTTTATAGAGCAGGGGAGAAAATTATTCTTTCAGCTCTTTGTGTTTTTCTAAATCCAGGCTTGTGGAAGAGTACCTTGTTCCTTTCCAGTAAAATTCAGTATCTGAAGCATGGCTGCATACTCCTATTCTGTAAAGTATTTATTGCCTTTTAATTTAAAACTTTAATTTGTTTTGCAGGTGATTTTTCTGACCACGCTGTTCTACCTCTTGAGCTCCAGTGATGAGTATTACAAGCCAGTAAAATGGGTGATAAGCCTGACCCCTTTGTCTCAGCCAGGTCCCTCTTCAAATATAGTTGGCCAATCTGTGGAGGAAGCAATAAGGTATATTGGTGGTTTTTTGCCCTTTCTTGAATTTTTTTTTAAATTTGATATTCAACTGCAAATAGTTAACAATTGCAAGAGCTTGTGTTTCAAAGATGAGTTGCAAATCTCAAAGATTTCAAGAAACTAGCACTGATGATTTTTTTCTCCTCTGATTGTTAATAGAGCAATTTGATTGGACTTGGCTAAAAATTTTCAGAGATCTGTGCTGTCATGAATACTAGTGTTTAGTAAAACTGCTACACCCATGACATCCCTAACTCATCAGGAAGCAGTGTTTGCAGTTGTGCTGGCAGTAACAGCTAGGGCAGCTCAGTAGGAGCAGATTCATGCAGCAAAGCAGTAGAAATGGAGGAACTGACATCTGTGCTGTACACATTTCAGAATTACTTAGTTTGAAGTACTTGGTCTAATATTGGGGAATAAGTACCCATTTGTACCTGGAATGTATTAGATATGCTCCTGGAGTATATTTTCCAGTTCAGTTTCATCTGAAAGAAATCTAGTTCGCAATCTCTCCATGAACCAAATCACATCAAAGGGAACAACAGGGGAGCGCCCTCCTTATCACACTTGGAACACCACTGTACTGCACCTACAGAGTACATCCATAGTGTTTCACGCTTAGTCACCATTTTTGTGTGTCAGCTCTGAACTACTTCAGTAATTGAAGAAGGATTTTTTGTGTTTTTAGATATGGTTCACAAAGATTACACAATAAAGCTGTTTTTAGGGTGGTGCAGTACTGTTCATTCATCACATGAATGAAATCACCAGCTTTCACCTGTTAGCAGCTTGAAACACTAGGATGGTGGTAATGTAATAATCTAGATTTTATATTGTGTGTTTAAATCATAGTGTACTTGTACAAAAAAGTTGATGGTCTGGGCAAAGTGAACAGACTCCATGCTAAATTCTGTGTAAGCCATTGTCTCTTACACCACTGCTTTCTGTGTCATCTTGTGCATATGTGCAATACGTGGGTAAGCTTTAAACCAGGGAGGCATTAAAGCACTTTCCAAACTTACTGCCAAATCTTTGCCATTTTAACAATGGGAAGGTTATACTATGTTGTGTAGGATCTTGAACAACAGTGCTAACTGCTGTAGTCATTTGAAATGAAGGTGCAATTCATGTAGAAAGCAAGAGATTTGGAATTCTGCCAGAAAGTTAATAGCCCTTCTCTTGAGTGACTGCTATTGAGTTTTCATTGATCACATGGTTAGTATCTCAGTTCTATCTTTTCTGAATAGTGTGAGCAGATTTAGAAACTCATACTTGTCTCACAAATTGTTCTCTTTAACCCATGGTAGAGAGGAGCAGTGTGAAAAACTAGGATATGGTTTATCTGGGCATGGATACTATGTGAGGAGGATTGTATTAAATGCAATTATAAGTTTACAAGTATGTGACTAAGGTGACCCAAGGTATTTCTCAGAATTAGAATGGAGGAGAGAAAAAAAATAATTGTAGATAAGCCACAGGAAAATGAGCAGGAAAGAGCCAGCATGCATCAGTACTGCAAATATGATGAGCAAAAGCCAGTGTCTGGAGGATCTGGAGAATGTGGAATGTGAACATCAGTCTGTGTATTCACTAAGGTAGCCTCATACAGTCATTCATATTTGTTTGGAGTAGCCTGTAATCGGTGCTTTATTTGAATTCTTTGGAATGATTCTTCTGAGATTTTTGGAAGTTTCTCACTTCTCAGTTATACCTAAGGATTTATCCGAATGGTCCTTGGTTAGCTTGCATTCCACTCAAAACTTATTATGGTCTTCAGTATTTAAGTATGGTGAATATAGTAGCAATTTCTCATGAGTTTATGGATGCCCAGTCTATTGCCATATGAAAAAAAAATGCTACTTCAAGCCCGTTCTTTTGTCACAAAGTAGCAGCTATTCTTTCTTTTTGGAGATGAGTTGTTGCTGCAGGGGTAGGAACCTAAAAATGGCTTCTTCACCTCATCTGTAAATGGCATGCAAGATGGATGTTAGTGCTTGGTAGTAGGATGGAAGAGTCTCCATTTGTGTTACGAATTTTGTCAAGTAATGAAACATCTGTAGTTGCTTTTATCATTAGACTTCGACAGCATCACACAACATTAATTCACCCTCAAATACTCGTGCTTTCAAGCTGACCAAAAACATTAAGTTAATAAATCTCAAAAGTCACCAGCTGTGTTCCAGCTCCCACCACTCTTCAGCAGGACAGAGCATGTACACAAGCTAAGACAGCATCTAACTAGTCCAGTTTAGAGGGCAGGGATCCCCCTAGCAAGAGATAGACCTAATTTCTCTGTTGCTCATAAACCAAATTATATAAAAATAATTGTCCTCCAAGTTGTCAGTCACTTCTGTTGCTCTTTTACTTAAAATGCTTTTGTCAAAAGCACTAGGAAACTTGGATGTAATTAAGCAAGTCTGTTCTCTTGTGTATTTTGCCTTTTATTTCAAAGGGAAGAAGCAAGGGGGAAAGGAGGGCACTTGGCAACTCGTTTCTGTAGCTCAAGAAATCCTTTAATTTAAAGATGTTACCCAGAAAGCTCTTAAACAAACCAAGACCTTTTCCCATTTCAGTTTCTCTCATTGGAACTGTGCTGTGTTTTATATTTTATGGACTATAAGGAGCTATACATTTTATAAATATTTTTATTATGAAGAGTTTGCAGATACAGTGACAGTTCTCTGTTCACACAAGTAGATTTATGAGCTGTATGGGGGTAAGAGCAGCTTTCCAGGCTGCTTTGAGCCAAGTGTTGAATCTCGCTGTTTCTGTCAAAATACCTCACATTATAAATTTGAACTTGCGTAGTGAGAAAAAATAGATGAAGCTGTGGTGACACCATAGGAGTTTTCAAGAAGCTGAGTTTAATCCAAGAACTGCCTGCTGCAAACCATGGGATGAATTGCCCTCCTGGCCTTTGATGTGAAATTAATTAATCCAGGATGCCAGGGAGGCAGAATGCCAGCAACATGTATCAGGTGGTGGGATCGAGCAGGGATTTGACAAAAGCATCATCCCATGCCTGAGCCAAGAGTTTGTTTGGCAAACCTAGGGGTACAAAGGCAGAGCCATGCAAGAGAGAAGATGGCTTGGATGCACCAGTCAGCACAGGCCCACCAAGGACAAGTTGTGCTGGGAAAAGCATGAGCCTTGCTTTGAGGAGGTGAGTGTCCTAGTGGGATGAGGGGAGAGCAGTGACTGCCACTTGCTCTGACTTCAGCAGGGCTTGTGACAGCCTCCAGTAACCTGCTGGTGAGCATGGGCAGGATAAGGGAATAGCTGTAGGAGAACTGCTGTGTGCTCAGCAGGACAAATCCCACCTGTGGGGATGCTGTTGGTGGTGGTGTGGCTCAGGGCAGTGGTGAGGCTGATGCTGGTGGTGGTCTGGAGTGAGGGCTTGGGTGATGGTGGGAGAGTCACCTTCTGCATGGTTGTGGGTGTCCCTTCCCATCTCTAGAAGGCAGGACAGCTGATGGGAATGTCCCTTGCCACGAGGGGAAGGCAGAAGCTTGATGAAAGGAGGGTCCTTCTCTCCCCAATCCCTCAGGCCTTAGTGCTGAAGAGATGGCAGCTCTTCATAAAGGTCAGTGGGAAAGAAGGGGCCACACCACCCTTGACAGTCAAAAAAAGAACTGTTTTCTAGGTCTCTCTCGGGACTGGAGGGCAAAGAGCAACCCAAGGGATAGTCTGCTGCTAGTTTGGTCTTTCCCCATGTTGTGAATGTGACTGTGAGCTGGGCATTTGCCTTTGCCCCAGACACCTGCCTTGGACTGTTTTCCCAGTTCTTGCAGGAATGCTGCCTGCCTCCAAGCAGCCCTCTAGATGGGAATCGGCAGTGTTTGGGCTACAGAGCAAGCACACATTTGCAAGTTGGTCATAAACCAGTTGTCCCAACTTTAATAATGAAAATGTTCCTATGATTTTAGACTTAACACTTGTGTGTGCTTTGTTGTCATGTATTGCATTTGTTCTCCTCATTGTTTGCATCTTGTGGAAGGCAGCATTTAATCTACAGGGTAGAGGAAAGGTCAGTAGTTGTATGATGTTTCCCTAAAACACAGTAAAAAACCTGGGCGGAAGTTCACTACCAATGGCATGTGTGACCACAGGGATTTCTAACTGATGTATGAAGTACTGGTGCTCTTTCAAATCAACCAACTCATTCAAAATTCCATGCTGGAATTTCATGTGCCATTGCCTGTAAATGAGGTGGGGAATAAAAATTTAGGGAAGTTATAATAATCCTAAATACTGCTAATGCCTCAGCAGTAAAAGAGCTTCTGTTCTCGAGTAGTTTTGGTCCTTCATGCCCACTTGGTTTATCTGTTTTCCCTTTTCTTTGGTTTGCAATCTCAGGTCTTTCTTAGTCTGATTCTAATTTTCTTGGTGTGGCCACGTTTCATTACTCTTTTTTCTTCATGATAAATTTATAAATTCTTCATTTGTCCTTTGCATTTAATCCCTCCATGGTTCTGTGCTTTTTTTTTTTATGTTGGTTGGTTGGTTGGTTGGTTGTGGTTTTTTTTGTTAATTTTTTTCCCCTGTTTTCCATACTACTTAAGTGGGTATCAGGACAAAAATGTGTTGAATTACAAAGGTAATATTTTATCATGTGCAAGAGTCTCCCTTGACTGACAGTGGTGGTTAGTTGCCTCTGAATATAATAAATAAATTATGTACTTTCATTGAAACCACTTAAAGTCAGCCATAGGAATCAGTGAAGAAAGGGGAACAGGGAGGGGACTGGCGACTGTGGCAGAAGGGTTGTGCCAGAGGAGGTTCAGCTGCAGGAATTCTTTTGGCACCACTCTATCAGGTTTAGGCAGATGACTTACTTTAGAAACATGAGGACCACTTGGACCAGTTTACTGTATTTAGATAATTTTAGTTCTGAATAGTAGTTAGTGAAATTTTTCATTGTAACTAAAATTAATAATGTAGTATTTTGGAGGTTGAGGGGAATCATTATCTGCCCATAAAAGTGTGAGATTTGCTTTGTTCAGAAGGGTGGTTCATGAGTCACCTACTTCACTGCATAAGTAGGAAAATTGTATTCTTTACCCCTGAAATAGGGAGGGGGTGCTCTTGCCTGGATTTTGATTTTTATTTTGTTTTTGTCCTGAATGGATGAAGCAGTAATTCTCCAACTCACAGGTTTCCAAGTAGCAGCATGCACACCTTTGCCTGAACCATTTTCCTTTCCCTGAGCAGCATGTCGTTCTCTTCCTGAATGCACCATACCCTTCTTCCCCGAAGCTCCCATTCTGCTTGCTCTGGTGGAGATATTGCACATTACTAAGTTGCATGTTCTCACGGCCTCAGTGCAATTTAGTGTGTGCGATACTTTCACATGAGTGCATGCACACGGGTATGGCTGTGGCTTAAAGTTACTGCAGCTTTCAGTTCTGGTGGGGCCTAATTATGTTGTGAAATGGTCTTAAACCCAGATCAGTATTTTGAGTGATGCCTTGAAACATGTGTTAGTGGAAGTTTGTTCTGTAGTGCCGGGAAGATGAGTTCTGTTTGTTTTCAGTTTGAGAAGGGTTATCATTACTTGTTCATTTTCTTCATTTGCCACGCACACCTCCAATTTGATCAGATTTTTCATTTGGTATAGAAAAGTTGCTTAAAATAGTATGTCTTTCTAAAGAGGAAATTGTTATCCTTAACTGAAATCAATTGGAAAGTCAAAAGAAGCATTTGATATAAAAAAACCCTCAGTGTCTTTATGGATGAAATAGGTTCTTAATGAAATTTCAACTTTTATTTATTAACATCTAAAGAGATCTGAAATGAGCTAGCATGCAAACAAATGAATAAACAAATAAACAAAAAAAATCCCAGCTGTTTAAACATCTAATTGGTTTGCTGTGGTATCCTGGCAGTGATTATGGAGAAAATGAGACAATGATACAATTCCCATAGAAAACAATAATCTTCCAGCATGTTTAAGCTAATGCTTAGAAAAAGCAAAATGTGTGGTCTTGTTTAGTTTACTGCAACATTAATAATTTCTTTCAGATTAATTTTTGAAAGATAACTGTTAACTGATTATGTTTTGACAGATTTTTTGCATGCAATGACTGTCCTTTAGCAGCAGGAGTTACTTCTTGCTGAAATCTTTTGCCACAGGAATGCATTTAATAGGACCTTACTGAAATCTTTCAAGCTTTACTTAAGGTGTATGTTATGAGATGGGAATAGAATTGAAAAATATTCTGTCTTAATCATGAAGCCAGTGGCACCTGGCTTGTATCAGGAGTAGTGTGGCCAGCAGGACCAGGGCAGTGATTGTTCCCCTGTACTCAGTCCTGGTGAGGTCACACCTCGAGTGCTGTTTTAGGCTCCTCACTACAAGGAAGGCATTGAGGTGCTGGAGCGTGTCCAGAGAAAGGCAACAGAGCCGGAGAAGGGTCTGGAACACAAGGCTTATGAGCAGCTGAGGGAGCTGGGGGTGTTTAGTCTGGAGAACAGGAGGCTTTGGGGGACCTTAACACGCTCTACAACTCCTGAAAGGAGGGTGGAACGAGGTGGGGGTCAGTCTCTTCTCCAAGGTAACCAGTGACAGGATGAGAGAAAATGGCCTCGAGTGGCACCTAGGGAGGTTTAAGTTGGGTATTAGGGAGGATTTCCTCACAGAAAGGGTTGTCAAGCATTGGAATGGACTGTCCAGGGAGGTGGTGAAATCACTATTCCTAGAACTATTCAAGGAACAACCAGATGTGCCATTTAGTGGTTTAGTTTACAAGGTGGTGATTGGTCAAAGGTTGGACTTGATGATCTTGGAAGTCTTTTCCAACCTAAATTATTGTATGATTCTGTAATGAAACAATTGCCTAGTCTAAAACTGGGAATAACACACACTTACATTTTCTGTTTCATTATGTTGAAGAAAAGAAAGCTTCAGTTGAGTTACTGGAAATAAAATACAATATGGTCTGCAAATCTATAAGAGATGCTACATTGTTTCAGTGCATATGCAGAACCAAACTGACCATAACCATAGCCTGATCATCCTAGTGGGATAGATAGTAGTGTTTTTAAGCTGCTTGTTTTAGAAGCAAAAAACACACACATAACTTGCTCACAGGACTTTTTTAGTCTTAAATATTCTTATATTTGCAAAAAGAACCACCCTAGGATTTGCCTTTACCCATATTTCCTTTTATATAGAAAATACTTGTTCTTAAATAAGTACATATTTAAGTACTTACATAAATAAGTACATATTTACATAAATAATAAATACACAGCTGTGTATTGCTTTATGTACACGTGATTTCAATCAGCTATTCAAAGAATATTTCAAAGAAAAACACATCTTCAAAGAAAACTTCAGAAAATAATTTATTTGCTCATTCTTAGTCTTTACTCCAAAATTTACATGAAACTATGAAAAAATGTTCATTATCATGCACATGTAAGTTGGGTGAAGCATGTCACACAGTCTGTAAATTTAATCTGAATTTTGCAGTTTACTGCCCCTAATTCACAAGATTATCTAAGTGCAGAACCTGATGCTGAAACAGACAATTGTGTCCTCTCTGCCCTGCAGGCTAGTATCAAACACATTGAGAGGCTGCTAAGGACTCCTTGCTTTATGTGAGACAGGGCTGATATTTTGCCATTGGCTTCTTTCATATTCCAGATGGCATTTTCTGTATGTTCTAACATCAGTTTGTCTTAGTGCATATTTCCAGTGTGTAGTTCTGTGGCTATCCAGTGTTTTTTAAGACTGATCATTTCTGTAAACGTGTGGAGGATGTAGTTTATTGTGTGTGTGGGGGGGAGTACATTTAAACACATAAGCAGATTTCCCTGCAATCTTCCCTGTCTTCTTACATACTAGTCCCTTAATTATGTGTTGCATTTAGGCTTTTGTATATATACACAACTTTTCTTTTACTACAGCACCAACTTTTTAAAAGTTAGTTGCATGTCAAAACCTATTTGAATGAAATTTTAGTTGGTAATGACATAAACTGGATCAGTAAAGAGAGTGATGCTTAATTTAGGAATTTAGCTCAGCCAGTTAGTTTTTCTCTTTGCTTCTAAGGCAGGCTAACTGGAAGGCATGGTAAGACAAGGGTTGCTGAAAGACAAATTATTAAATACATAGGGAAATATTAAATATATTAATAAATATTACATTTATTAATTAAATTAAATATATAGGGGAAAAAATCTTCCATCAGGTATTTCTAAGAATAAAAGTATACTATTAGAATTATTTTTAGTATAATGTTGCAGTGTTCTATGTTTGCATATCTAATAATTGTGTGTATTTAATGTTGCAGTATATGTTATGATAACCTTGGTTAGATTTCTGCTATCTAAAATACAGACCTATTGTAGTGTATGAAGACATCATGAAGTCTTACATAAGACTTCAGGAATTAATGGTATTTCAAAGATTTAACATCACAGCTTTAGCTTTTCATTTTTTTCAAGATGTAAGGTCAATCCATTATTTATTGACTCCACCAACATAAGTAATGAAAATACCCCCTTCTTTATGCTTGTGTTTCATCATTTTATAATAAGAATATTCTGAACAGTCTGGGAGCATCTTTATGTAACACTGCAATGGATCTCAAGCAGTATTGACTCCAGCTAGCTGTTGCTCTCATTCATTAACTTTTCACTTAAAATGGGAATCTAAAGTACTTACATCCTTACAAGTGGTGTGGAGAATTATAAATATTAGTTCGAGTGCATGCTAACAGCTAAGTCAGGCTGAAGGGAAAAGAGAGTGCATATCTGAACAACAAAATATTAAAGGCCAAGGAAATGAGAAACTGTTCTCTAAAAAGGTGAAGTTTTTGCTGAATAAATGAAAGGATCATAAACTTCAGCAGATAGAAATAGGCCTAAAGCGTGAGGGTGGTGGTGGTGCTGAGTTGGATTAATTTACTCAAAGCTCCACAATATGCTGTTAAACCAAGGTATAATTTTTCATATGCATCAGGAGCAACAAGCAGTCAGAAGACTGAGGGATGACAAGGAGTGCTCAGCAACCACAAGGCTGCTGCAGGTTGTTGCAGGGGGGGGAGGTAAATTGATGCTGTGAAGGTAAATGGGGGGAGTCACATTGTAAAATCCTTCTTATGGATGAGCTACAGCAGAATTGCTCAGAAATTACCGTGACTGTATAAGAGCTTGTAGGAAAAAAAACCAGGTTAAATAAGCAGTAGCACATTGTTGGGAGTGACTGATTATAACTCACTGTAGAAATATCAATGGCAAAATAAAAAAGTAATTCTTACAGGGAACCCAGAAAGTACTGACTTGTAAGCTGGATATTGGTACTGATGCCCTAAATGGCTACCTAGAAACAGAGACTAGACAGGAAAAAGGGAATAAAGGAGGTATTTATTTTAAAGGCCTTCAGAGCTACACTCTGGGGTCCAGAGAGTTCTTCCTCAGTGGATCCCAAAATGGACGACAGGTCACAAGTTCTTCACACTTTTATATCAGCATCAATTCACCAATTAGAATTTTAGCTAATGATGTAATTTCCCCAAGCTTGCCCCCTTTTTTTCAAGATGATGGTTTACAGGTTTTGGGCTTAGGATTGCCTGGGTGTCCTTGGAGAGCAAGCTAGAGAGGATTTGTTATGTCTATCTTAGCATAAGAGAACAGCATTTAACAAGTTACAGGAAACTTCAGAGTTACACTAGCAGTACAGGATTTGAAAAATATAAAAGTTAAAACCTAAGGAATCAGTACTGTAAAGCTTACTAGGAACTTTAGGACATGCCAGCACTTGGTGAATATGATTTAGTTGCAAAGAAGAATCAGTGGAGTTTTCACAGAAGGAAGTTCTGCCTTACTCCTCATGTTTTTTGAAGTGTGGGCAAGCAGGACCCTTAATAAGTTCATCTGTCTGCTGTGTTCTACCAAAATTTAATAAAGGCTTTTTACAATATCTCTTCTCTGAGACTTTCAAGGACAAGGAGTATTGCCTGTAAACAGGAAGAGGATAGTTTTAAATTAGATATAAGGAAGAAATTCTTTACTGTGAGAGTGGTGAGTCTCTGGAACACGTTTCCCAGGGAAGGCACGGATGCAACAGGATCATAGACAAACTCAGTTAGAAGACAGCACTGTCTGGGAAATAAAGTGACTGATGAAATGTAGTGTAGGTGAAAGTGATGCATGCGGGTGAGAACCAATCCTAACTTCACACATAAACTGATTACTGCTGTGCTGACTCTTATCACTTGGGAGCTATATTTTCTGGTACACAGGCTAGCACAGTGCTTGGTAATCCTTGAAAAACATCTGCCAGGCATATCAAACATTAAGAGTTGTTACCACAGACCTAGACAACAGAATCACAGAATATTAGTCCCATTGTATGAAACTATGATTTGCCTATACCCTGACTTACTGTGTGCCCTTCTGGTTCCTGCATCTCAAAAAGCTAGGAGTGCAACAAGACTGATTAGAGAAATGAAGGCATGCATCAGCTTCTCTGTGAGGAATGACTGAGCTGGTTAGAACTCTTCAGCCTGGAAAAAAGGACGTTACACAACTGAAGTTTGTAAAATCAGAACCATTGTGAAAAGGATGACTGAGCCTATGGTCTCTTCTAGAATAAAATCTTAGCATCACCAAAAAGCAAGCAGAGTTTCTTAAAAAAAAAAAAAAAAACCAACCAAAAAGTGTTGGTTCATGCAGCAGGCAGTAGGCATGGGTAAGATCTTGCAAAAGAACACTGGAGTTGCAGCAGCTTGCAGGATTGAACGGGAGGACTAAGAAGATATATTAATTGAAGATTAATTAATAGAAAGCCTGCATGAGGTTCCTAATATTCCCTGAGGTGAAAGTAGAGGTTGGAAGAATGTTCAGGGGGGATTGTTGAGTAGATTTGTCCTATTTCTTCTGTTCCCTTAGCATCTGCTTCTGGAGTGTACTGGAGATGGGCTAGACAGATCTTTGGTCTGAACAAGTTTGCCTTTTTATATGTTATGTTCAAAGATTCATTTTAGGACTAGTTTGGTATTGCACTTATTAAACATCATGTACTCATGATAAAAATCTGGAAATGTTAGAAATAGGTGATTCAGAAATAACTGGACCTTTCAAATGTGCTTCTCAGAAGAATAATTGTAAGCTTACAAGTACAGGCCAAAGTAGTAATTAAAAAAATTAATAAAAATGCAAAGGTATTTTAAAGAAATAATCAGATGTAGAATTTCTTACAGGTTGTTATTTTTCACAGAATGTAGACATTTCTCTGTTAGAGAAAAAAGTCCATGTGCTACTGTGTCCTTCAGACTGGTTGTCACTCCTTAATGGTGTTTTGATAAAGTCATTGGAGCTTTGTCCTGCCTTGGGAGGTGTATGCAGTATTTGTATCAGTTGTACCATCTGGAGGAACTGTGCTTTGATACAAGACTGTATTACTTTATTTGATTAGTGTCATTACTAGCCTGCATATGTTGGAACTGTTTTGTTCAGTTGTATCATTCATGAGGAGAAATTAATTTCAGCAGCAAAACTGTTGAAATCTTGTCATGGAGTCATCTCTGAAAGTAATTTGCATATTTATATTGCTCCTGAGATGGTTTTACTCTGTCAAGAAACACTTCCTGCCACTTCTGCTTTATTCATAGCTGGAATCTGTCTTAGTGCACTTTGCTTACTTTCATGTTTAATTTGAAACTAAAATACAAAGAGGGTCATTTTTTATCCCTAAAAGAACAGAATGCTTAAAGAGAATCAAAGAACAGCTTAAGAGTTTTTTTTCAAAAGGACTTAGAGTCATTTTATTCTTCAGTGCTTCCCTGGTGATCGCTTGAAATTTGGGGGATCATTGTAGAAGAATAATACCTTGGTCTTTTTAAGATATTAGCTGTCACTGGCAGCTTGTCTTCTGCAATAGATCTTGGTGGTGTGTGAAGAAAGAAAGCTCTTCATACACCACTGAGAGTTCTTTGGTTTTTAAGTTATGGTGACAGTCAGTGTTAGTTTCAGCTGGGGTAAGAACACAGAGATGTTCTTGCTCTTTGGCCATGAGTGTACTGGCTTCTTTCCTGGTGGGAATGCACCTGTTTAAGCCACTGCTTATGAGTTGGCTGGGAGTAGAGACCTGAGCTATTTAGTTGAAACTAACCCATCATAAAACTGTTGTCATTGTAAAAAGTGTCATGGCATGTAATGGAGACTGTGCTGGCAGGTGGACAGAGGAAAGGTCATCTGGGATAGAAGTGAATCTTGAGAACAGGGGAATGGGAGGGCTCCTTTCTTGGAACACTTCTGAGCTAACCTGATCTAAAATAAATTTGTGAAACCATGCTGTGAAGTTTTGAATGCATTTCACTTATACTTTGAACTCTCTACTTTTAAAATGTGATGGTTGTGTTCTCAAAAGAAAGTGAATAGCTGAAATCTGTTAAAGCATCATTTTCAGTTGGTCAGCTCTCTATAGAGAAAGATTTTTCAACAAAGATGCAGTACAATCCTTTTGGTGTCTACTTAGAGAATATGGAAAAATACCAAACATCAGTGGTGTGAGGAAGATGACAAAGGAGTGAAATTGTCTTTTTATAACAGTATATTGGGCTGAGGGTGTTCCTGTTACCAAGCT
>VZTN01014906.1:0-17897 GCA_013400515.1 Erpornis zantholeuca
CTTATCATCACTATCCTTGAGCTGTATACAGCCAAACCAGTCCCCAATGTACAGAGGCACCCCACTTCCTCTCCTTCCACACCTGTCCCTTCCGAAGTGCCTGTAGCCAGCCATTTCAGCACTCCAGTCATGCGAGTCATCCCACTACATTTCTGTGATGGCAACTATACCATAACTCGGCTTCTGCACCATGATTTCCAGGTCCTCTTGTTCATCACCCATGCTGGGTGCATTAATGTACATGCACTTCAACTGGGCTGATTTCACCCCTCACTCTGGTTTATCACCCCTGGAGGGCCTGGTTTCATCCCCTTCCCCCTCTGAAGGTAGTTTAAAGGCTTCTCAATCAGCCCTGCCAACTCATGATCTAGCATTATTTTCCTATTCATCTTTTAGACAGGTGAAGAATACCTCTCCAGGATCCAAACATGCCTCCAAACAGTTGAAAACAGAATCAGGAAAAGAGAGGGAAGGTTTTAATGCTAGATAGAAAGATAGCATAAAGAGGAAATGTGTAATCTTTATCAGAAACCAGGGAATTTCCCACAAAGCAGCCCATTTAAGCAATTGCTAGTGAACTTCTACACAGAGGATGGCACAGTCAAATGACACATGGCTAAGGAGAAAATCCCAAAGGGGGAATCATGATAATTCTGTATTTTCAGGTGAACGGTATGTCAGAGAATAACAGTGATCAAATAGACAATTAAAATATAAGTGCTATTTAAAGATTCCTTTTCCTTGACATTTTGTGTAGTAAACTCACTTCTATACAAATGTTGGAAGATTAAGAACTAAGATAAGAAAGCTAGTATGTCATGCCTTAAATGAAGGCAATGCTGAAATCAGAAACTTGATGAGAGAAAAATTATAATACCAGACCAATAAAAAATTGCGCTACAAAATATATAGAAATTAAAGCGTAAAACATACTGGGAGTAAATTAGAAGCATACATTTAAGATTTCTTGGAATTAAACCAAATTAGTAAACTTTCCACCTTAAATACCAGAAACTTCATTAATTGAAATCTTAGGCCTAAACAATAAGAGAATTATAGTCTGTCTACATTCCCAACCAAACAACTAGCAAGATGAGACTGACTGGGGTATCCTGAGACAAGTCAGAGAGAGCCTGAGAGAAATACATTGATGACCTCAATTATTCTACGGAAAAAGCCAAATCACAACAGGTGATATCAGTAATTATACTATAAGGTACCTACATTCAGAATCCCTTCTGCAGTATCAATGGCCAAAGAATTCACTGTTAAATTTTAGTAAGAACTGAGTAAAAATGAGAACCCTTGCTAAAAGCAAGCTAAATGTGACATCTGCTTCAGGGAATTACATGCTTGCAGGATGTCCAAAAAGGGTTGAAGACCATTCTGGTAGCACAGTGATAGTTCACACCCATTTATGAAATACTTGAGAAAGTCTAAAAGGAGATCAGCATGGCTAAACACCAAAGGGAAATGTTAATAATAGTAAGAAGCAGGTGAACAAAGAAAAGGATTACAGAATCTGGTAGGCAAAAAAATGTTAACATAGTTGAGCCAAAAAAGAGTTTAATGAAAAGCTGTGTTAAGAAGGAAAAATTAGTACTAACTTCCCGAGATATAAGGAAAAAGAAGCCTCCCATTACCTGTAAGATCTATGGACAATAAGCATTAAAAAAAACCCCTGGAAAACATAATTACACCACAGAAAAGGTAAATTAATTATTTGCAGGAATATCAACCACAAAGAAGATGGAGAAACTGCCATAACAGAACTTTTTCATGATGGGGACTTGCTGGAAATTGAAATACACAGACTTAAGAGAGTTACAAATAAGTAGAATAAGCACCACCCTGCTGTTAAGACAAAGCAGAATTCACCTGGACAACTCAACACACTTTCTAGGAATTTTAGGACAAAATAGGGGAATTGCTAAAGTAATGGTCCACTGTCCTTTTGTTCTTCATATTTGGTGGGGCTGTGCATGACATTAACTTTAGAAAGAGTTTCCATGGACTCATTATACATTCTAGGTTCTATGTGTTTTTGAATCACCTCCAGAACCTGTATAAAATTCTTTCATCCACCACTTTCTCTTAGCAAGGGGTCGCACAGATCTGCTGCCTATTGTATCAAGGGGGAAAATAATTTAAAAATACCACTTAAACTTTAGTGGAATAAAGTATCTGTCCCACCACCATAAGGTATTTCAGATATATCTATAAACTCTCCTTTTTGAAATTCTAATGAAGCCATTGCCTTTAATAAGTTATTAATTTTTTTAGCACTTATTTATTTTAATTATTTTTTTGAGAAAAATACTGAGTAATGTACTGGTCTAATTAATACAATAAAATTGTATTAAAATAGATTCCGGTTCAGATGTATATGTTTAAAAAAATACGAAAGATAGACCTGAAGGAAAGAAAAAGCTTTACAAGAACTATCATCTCTTTTCAAACAATGATAAAGACTTTGATGTACAAACAATGTAACACTTCCATCTTTTGCTGTTATATTTGTTTTAATTAGAAATTTACTGCTTTGAAACTTAAATATTGATGCATGAAATCTTTTAGAGGCTCTAGACTGATTAACAGCAAGTTAAGTCCGACTTGTAAGTGGCATTAATGAGATTGCCTTCAGTTAAGTGTAGTCTGTGTTCAGTGAGATGTATAAAACAAGGGAAAATGTTAAATAAGTAAAATGTATTAATTGTTGGCTTTGACATTCACTTTCATCCGTGTTAGAGAACTAGAGTAACAACCTTGTTTAATGTAATTTTTTAAAATTGTAGCTAGGTGTATGCATAGTCTGCGTGTGGTTAAATCCCAAAGAAAGTGTACAACAAGTATGCCCGTGCACACTGTTTGAAAAAGTCATGTAGAGCTCTGCTACTCCAATACTTGGAATACCAGACTAACACTAGTTCTTAGGATACGACTGCAGGAAAAATGTGTTTGATATTGTACTTCCATTTTAAATGATGATGTGTATGTGCATAAAGCTATATAAATATGAATGCTTTACAAGAGCTCTGTGTTTATGTATAGCTAAAGACTGCAGCAACTCTATGATCATAACATATATTAAAAAATCTAGTTGCTTAAAGTCTTGCAATGCTGTGGTAAATAACAATGCATGAGTTGAAGGTGTCTTTAAAATATTTATTGATATTCATACTATATGACGTACAGACTTATCTTTCATGTGTGCAATCTTCCACAAAAGAAATCCAAACTGTTGTAGAAATACTTTTCTCAGTTCTCCTCCTTCTGATATCATATCATATATTTTTTTTTGATAGTATGTAAGTTTCCACATCCAAATCTGTTAAGGAAATTACCTGAAATTTAATGTTGCTGACTCATGTTTGTGTGCCTTTGACCTGTTGCATTGAGGCCTTATCTAAACTGAGTTTTTTTAATCTCATACTTTGCCTCACTTAGATTTACTTAAAAGTCACTAAATATGATGACATCAAAATTTTGCCATATTTTATTTTCTGTTGAAACAGGTGGATATGGTTCATAAAGTATTTTCTATAGAGCTGCAGGGAATTCCAGACAAGGTATGAAATAAAAAGGAAAATTCCTTGTCAATCAACATACAAAAATTCTATGTCCTGAAAAAGTACTTATAGGACTGATTCTTATCAATACTTTTGTTCCAATGTCTTCAGAAATATTAGCTCAAATAATTACCCCTATCATATTTTCTGACACTGAAACTTCTACTTATTTCTGAAATTTGGTCTTGTTCCAATTCAATCAAATCCATTTCTACTTTAAAGGCTGGATTTTAGCTATCCTCAGAATTTGAAGTGATGGTCAGAAAAGTAATTTTCAGAGCAGTTTATCTAATTTTAATATATCATGTGCTCACTGTTCATAGTTTTCTGTGTGCACAATGATTAATAAAAATGATAAAACTTCAGTAGTGCTTGAAACAGAAAGTGGGTTACACAATCTGTGAGCTATAATTTGAATTCAGCAATAATTTTTAGGGCAGCTTTTTTTTTTACCTCTGCCTTTTGAAGAAAGCAAATACAGGAGTTGTGATGATTAAAATATGTTATTTATCTTTCTTCTGAAAATCATCAAAGAAATTTACATATTCATCTTTTAAGTTATCTTATATTCTAATATTAGTAAATACTGAATTTTTAATAATTTCATTCAGTTTATTTCTAAGTCAAAATTTATAATTGATCCTAGTCTCTTATGTTAACTTACCTGGGCAAGATAATGTTTTTTCCACCACAGATTAAATTGACACCTTCATATTTGCAATCAGTTTAGATCATATCATCAATTAATTTTGAAAGTAATGACCAACTATTTGTTGGTCAAACCTCATAAGCTCTGAATTATTTGCAGTAAAAAAAAAAAAGTATGTATGCTTATTGAAAATACAGTATTTTTCTCTGTGTCAGGTGGATTTTTTAAAATGTAACAACTTTATTATGTGAAAGATAGTTGGCTATGATATTCCCTCAAAAGAAACTCAAGAGGCTCTGAATCTGTTCTGAACAAGTAACTAGACATCAGATTATATTTTTGATGTACTGTATTCACTGCTGAGCACACTGAACAAGCTGAGATACTGAAAATTGTAATGTGTCATTTTTCCCTAGAAATTCATGGCATATGACACATTTTGAAGCTTTCTGTCATTTTCTGAAATAGAAGTCAGGAACAGCATTCTTATCATGTTCATTGGTTTTAACACTTCATCTGTTTACTTTCTTTCTCCAGATCAACCTTTTGACAGATGCTGGAATCTGTACGTGCCAGTTCATGAACGAGAAAAGGAATCACTAAGGGGATTATTTCCATCTTTGAAAGATAAATCTGTTGAGGTTAAAAAGGGGCCTCTGAAGTTAAGAAGGAGACTCTGATTGGTTAAGTTAGAGTAGTCCAAGAAGCCTTTTTTTTTAATGAATTTTCCCTATAAAATAGATACTGATGGCAGTTATCAGGAAGAACAACTTACTTTTATATATTTAAAAAAAAAAAGTCAGGTGAAAAATTCAGCCCCTTTGAAAAAAAAGCTGGCTGATTATGGCTATGCTCAGTAATAGGAATGATTTCCATAGTATAGAGTACATGGCTATTGGTTCAGTATAACTATTACAACTACTCTCTTAGACTTAAAACGATCATAGATGGTTTTAAAAAAAAATTCAAATAATTTCTGCTGTCAGCTATTTTCCTAAACACACTGTTCGGCACAAAGGTTATTAGCTGTAAAAGGGAAAAAAATAGGATGGATAAGATGGATAATGAGGGGATTAATATGCTTCTATCTAAACATTTGTATACAATGATCAAGTTATTGATACTACCATTATGCATATTATGAAAACTCTTACCTTACTATCTAACCAAAGAATATGTTGAATAATTCTAGTTTATGAAGGGAAAAGATAAAAGTGGTTCTTAGTTTCTAAAAGCTGCTTTCAAAAATTATGTAAAGCACTGACTGCTCAGCTGTAGTGATTTCCCTTCTTCTTAAATTTAATTAAAGATACGCATTTTTACACGAGAGCTTTATTGAGAAGACCCCTCAACTCATCCCCACCATGTTCCCTTGTATTATTTCAAATGGAAGATTATTATTCTTCATATACTAAGAAATAAGTTTCTGAAGTGAGTGGGATAAAGATAACTAATGCAACAGTCTAGAAGGAAAGGAAATCTTCACTTGTGGAGCACAAAGGTGCTGTGGTCAGAGTGAGCCATCTTTAATCTCTCTATGACGTTTTCTTGGGCAATGCTGAGGCTTAGGTCCTGCCTTCCTGGATGGAACTTGATACCATCTTGCTAGTTAGCTGGCAGCTCTATCCATTCCAAGTAATGATAGACACCTTCATAGTCTTCTAGAAGAAATTATGGAACTTACTAAAATAGTATTTCTTTGGATGTAAGGGAGGAGTTTATTTGCACTTGAGCAGAAACAATTGGATGCAATAAAATACAATTAAATATATTTACTACAAGCTTAGTCTTCAAAACTTTAGTTGAAGTTTCTTCAGAAAAAGTTTAAAGTGGATCATTGAAAAGATCGTTTTGTCTCCTGTTCTTTATTGTATGTGTCAAAAATTGACCTGCTAATGCACTGATTTGGGAAAATACCTCAACACAAGCTGAAGACAATCCTGTTGAATATAATGGGAATTGTACATGTTGATTGTCTAACAGAACCAAGAATAGATGCTTATGAGACTTAACATGCTCCTGAATGCTTTTCTAAACAGAGCTAACATTTTCAACCATCAAAATAACTGCTTGTGAAGATACATTAAAGGCTTGCTGCAGTCCAGCTGCTATATTAAAACTGAAAATATTTGTTTTAGTGGGCCCTAGACTAGAATAAATCAGTATATCAAAGATAAGGAAGCATTTCAATCTCAGTAATGAAAATTAAATGGCTGTGTAATTTGAAGTACATATCAAACTATAAATATAGTCAGTTAGTTTATGGATTTACCTGTTCCTGTCCATTGTTATCTACCTTATGTATGGAAAAGTCATGCCAGAGAAACATTTTTCTTTTATTGTCATATGAAACAAAATGAGGATATAATATGAAGATTATTAAACAAAAGCTCTAGGAAATAAAATACATAAATATGAGGTTTCATTGTTCCATTCTGGAATGCTGTAACATCAAAGCTCTCCTCAATTTTTCCCTGTGTTAAACTTTAAAAATTTTGGACTTCAAAAAATGAGACAGCAAAGGATTCATATGACAAATCAACTATCAACAGTGGCTGAGTAAATCATAAGGTGAAAGGAGATTGTTTTGTCTTACTGGAGCACTAAAAAATGGTAAAAGTGAAAGGAAACATTCCTTGTCTGCTCATGGTATTCACTGAAATAGTGTTGTGTTCTGAAAGTTGCAAATGAAGTTGCACTGAACCTTTAAAGACTGCTAGCTAAGCCATAAACCATGATTGCAAGTCAGTGATTAGGAACCAATTAAGTGTATGGCAGTTGAGGCAAAGAATGAAAGAATAAGTTACTATCAAACTTCAATGCATAAAACAACCTCGCAGTTCGGCCCATTTGCTTTCCAATTTTAAAGTATAACATACCAAAGACAATTAAAAACCTTCTGAATCCACCCAGGTGTAAATACACTTGAACACAATTACCAAAGGAAATTATTTTATATCAACAAAAGTATGAACAGTCACTTAATCTGAACCATGAAATCAACCTTTTGGGCTGCTTATTGCTAATAGAATTTTTTTGTTTCAAAATAAGAACTTCAGTGCTCAAGGTCTGATCCTGATATACTCCAAGCACATAAACATTTGGGTTATATAAACAAACTTGCCTCTTTGATCTGTAGAAGTCACTGTATCAAAATACCTAGTAAAGTAGAGGATGTATAGACCATGGTTGCTAGACCCTGTGTCAGAGATTGAAATATTATCGCTTATGATGTAAATATTTTCATGAAGGACTTTTATAACTGTATTACAAAAGCTGCAGAGAAGACCACCACACCCTGAATGGGGCTCTGAGAGGCCCTGGACCTGCTTGCTGGTGAAGATAAAGTCTCAGGGCTGGGGACATTCACAAAGCAGAAGCTTAACACCCCCAAGATGTAGGCCACAGCCCCAGGGCTCTCAGCTGCCAGGCTGGCACAGACCCTGGCACCAAAGGGTGAGGGGAGAGAGGCTTTGGGTGTGTGGTCAGAGGCGCAGTGCCTGCCCAGCCTCCCCTGTGCAGAGGAGCCTGGCTGAGGGCCTTCACCCGGGGGAGAAGCTGATCCGCAGCCCAGGGGGTGACACGGCCATCAAAGGGGCCTTCACCCGGGGGAAAAGCTGATCCACAGCAGAGGGGGTGACACGGCCATCACAGGGGCCTTCACCCGGGGCAAAGCTGATCCGCAGCAGAGGGGGGGACACCGCCATCAAAGGCCCTCAGAGGGGTGCCCAGGCCCGGCCCAGAGCTCCAGAGATGGTGCCACAGACCCTCAGTGCTGTGAGGAACAGGGTCACACTGGGCCTGCAAGGGAGACACGTGGGCCTTCCCACCTGCCCAAAGTGTGCATTAATTCATGGAATTCTGCACTCTGTGGTGTGTCGGGCCATGTCAGGCCATGTGTCAGGGCATGTGGTGGCGGCCACAGGGGACCCTCACCACCAGCAGAGCAGATGGAGGTGAGCAATGACCCAAGGCTGGGACCCCTCGATGAGCGATGTGCTCCCACCTAACCTCTGTCACCTCTCCCTATTCCCCCTGCCCCCATGCACACTTCTTTCTCTATGTCTTTCTTTCTTTTCTCTTTCCTTCTCTTTGCCTCTTTTACTATGAAATAAAATACATCAATTTTTGGGCATCGACACTTAATCTCATTGGGTTTTAATCTCGTTTTTGGGAATATTTTGAACCTTCTAAGTGCTTACCGGTTTATGCACAGAGACTTGGTTTTCTTTGTTTTCCTGGGTTTAAACCAGATCGTAAGACCCTCTACTTATATTTCTGGCCCATGGAACATTCCCCAGAGCATCCTCATGCTTAGGATATTTATGGCTGCATAGACAGATGATAATCTTCAGATCTCCTGTGGACTCATGCTCTGAGTTAAAAGTTCTTTTAAGAAGTTCTGATTAGACATATCTTGTTCTTTGTAGTTCAACATTTCTCCTTTCTCTAGTCAAAGCTCACTGATTAACAGCATGCAATTGGGCTATAACATTATAGTTTTGATTCTCTTTTTGTCTTTGTTGTCATCCTTTTTGACAAATCAATTCAGTTTAAATAAGAACCATAGTCGATAATTTATTTAATTGGTGGTATTTCTCCTCTGTCTTCTTTTTTCCCCACTGTTTTCCTCACTGTCTATTTTAAGGTCTTCAATCCCACTTTTTACTACTGTCTCCAATCTGAGAATCAATTGTACTGCTTAGAGTCTTCTGGTTGAAAGAAATAAAATTAGAGTCAAGCTCAGGGGTATTAGTTGTTCTAATATGAAAACTTCTCCATAAAATTCACACAAGTGATCATTGGAATAAAACATTTCAACGTAGAGAGTAACCTTTCCAATTAGAGAACTTTGGGGTTTTTTTGAAGACTTTCCAGGATACTTCTGTAATGAAATATAAGGGGGTTTTTGGTCAGTTTGGTGGTTTTTTTTGGTCAGTTTGGTTGGTTTTGGGGGGGGGGAGGCAAGGTATGTAGAGGATGTTGTTATTATTATTTTATTTTAGGAGTGGAGCAATTAAGACTCTAGATATTCAGAATTGAAGAACAGCCTTATTTCTCATTTTTCACTTGAGTAGTGGAGTCAAATAGCAATATTCAGCCCTTGAGTGCCATGTACAGGTAAAGTATTCTAATGCTCTTTTGGGCTTCAGCTTCAAGTTTGTTGTTCTGCACATCATAAGATTACCTTTACTGTCAAAATCCAGAAAAAAACTGCATTCAACCTTGCTGTTCCAAACACCAGGATGTGTGACTTGTGATTATCCTTAAAACCATTTTTTTCCTGTACTCCAATATTGTGCAAGCAGCATATCTTCAAAAACTATATCCTTAAAAATCATCTCTACAATGTCTTTTATAATCATATCTTTGCATAAACTCTCCCTAGTGAGCACTCACTAGGCTGTGTTAATTATTGATTCCAACTCTTAGCCAAAAATTTTGTTTGGTGCATTGGAGTTAGTCTTATACACATGGACAGTACTATACAGTGGTCTTAAATATCTAGATAAGCCAGTAAGCTTCTCCTTTTCCTTTTATTAATGCAGAATAATTTCCTCTTATTAACAGCACAAGAATGAAGGTTCTAGTAGGGAGACAGGTCTGAAACGCAATACATATCTGAATGTTTTTCCCTGACCTAAATTGAACAAATTTCCACCTTACAACTTCTTAAACAGCTTGCAATTGCATATAAACTGGCCAATTTAATCTTTTGATCTCTTTAGAGAGTTGCTTTACAGAGAGAAGCTAAAATCGTAACTTAAGCTTGAAACGTTTGCACTATTTATCTCAAGCATTCAAAAATATAGAGAGAGATTTTTCAATATTTGCTTCTCAAATTTCAAGTTTCTGTCTATATCGAAGGAAGTGAAAATATTTTTTTCTACTCTATCACTGATAAATAAGGAAGATTTTCATGTTAGAATGTGACTTCAGAAGTTATGGCTCTGCTAAACCAGGAAGAAGAAAAAGCATTACCTACTGTGAGGATAAAATCAAGGGAGTATAAATTAATGGATTTTTCAACTGTTATAGGAAATATTTTGTGAACATGTAATTTAGAACTAAATAGGTAGTAAGCATCTGCTAATGGCTTTTCAGATTAGAGGCATGCTGGAGGTGTTTCAAAGAATATTCTAATGCTGCTTGAGAGATCAGACAGTACAAAGGGAAGGCTGCATATAGATCTGGTCCTCTGGGGTTTTTTGTATAAAACAACAATAAAACCTTTAATAGGTTTCGTGGTGGGTTAACCCTTTCTGTGTGACATGTGCTCACCAAAACCTCTCCATTATTCCGTTTCCTCATCTGGACAACAGAGAGAAAATAACACAAAAGACTTATGGGTCAAGATAAAGATGGGGAGAGATCAAGTTGCCAATTATCCTCATCGTAAAAATAGACTTACTTGGGGAAATTACTTAATTTATTGCCAATCAGATCAGAGCAGGTAAATAAGAAATTTAAAAAAATCTTTAAAATATCTTCCCTCCACCCTTCTGTTCTTCCTGCGTTTAACTTTGCTCTTTTGATCCCTACTTCCCTCCTTGCAGCAATGCAGGGAGACAGGGAATGAGGATTGTTGTCAGATCTCCACGTGTTGTGTCTGCTGCTGCTTCGTTTTCATGTGAAGTACTCCTCACAGTGTTTCCCTGCTCCAGCGTAGGGTCCCTCCCATGGGAGTTTTCTATGAAGTTCTGGATCCTTCCTACAGGCTGCAGTTCTTCATTAACTGCCCAGGCATTCCTTCAGGAACAGGCTGCCCCAGAGTGGGTTCCCCAAAGGGTAACAAGGCCTGCCAGCAAACCTGCTCCAGCGTGGGCTCCTCTCTCCGTAAGCCCACACATCCTGCCCGCTTCAGCATGGTGTTACAGCCTCCTTTGGGCATCCATCTGCTGTGATGTGGCTGTCTCTCATTCTCTTCTCCAGCAGAAGTTGTTGCTTATCTTTTTTTTTTACCTTCTTAAATATGTTATCCCAGCTACCACAGTTGCTGATGGGCTCAGCCTTGGTCAGTGGCAGGTTCATTTTGGAGTCAGTTGGTACTGGTTCCATCAAGAAAAAATGAAGCTTCCAGTAACTTTTTACAGCAACCACCCTGTAGCCTCTCTACCTCCTCCACTAAAAAATCCTGGCCATGCAAACCAAAATAATTTCTGAAAAAGATTCTGATGTATAAGCAAAAATACACAAACTATCACTAAATAATTGTGTCAATTTAGAATTTAACGCAGCCCATTGCTTCAAAGAGGAGCATAGAATTATCTCCTAGGACAGGAATTGTGGATTGTACTTACTGTGTCTGTATAATTATATATGCATGTGCAGGCATGTACAGGTATGTGTGTGTATATATACATATAATGTAGTGAGCAGAAAAATGGAGTTTGTCTTCTACCGAAAGAGAAGAAGTAAATCAAAAAGGATTTGCTAAACACTGTATCTTTCAGATCTTTAGCCTTAGCTATTCTAATGAAACATTTCAATAATTTAGTCACTGCCGACTATGAAAGATTTGGTAAATGCTTACACACTTGTTTTTTCTAAATCCACTGTCAATTCATGCATTTCTTAAAAAATAAATGGCGATGGTTGTTTCTGACAGAATGACTGTTTAGTTTCCCACTTAGTAAAAAACTCACATAAAACCTAATTTCAAGAAAAAAAACACTTAAAATCAGCCAAGTAAATAAACAGAAACAAAGTGAGATACCTAAGACTTTGTCCATTCTTATAATCTTGAATGATTCTATTCTATATCCCTGATACTGACCTCTGTTGAGACATCTTGTGGGATGTCATTTTAGTAGATTTCTTTCTTCCCCCTAAATCTCAAAATTTTTCATAGTTTCAAGTGCCTACATGTTTTAGCTGTTATAATCAAATAATAAATAGCCATTCTTGTGATCAAGAACTGATTGAGAATGTGAAGCATTTTTTAAATTTTAACAGTGTATAACATTATAATCAGGATTTGATTTTATATCATTGTTTCACTTTATAATGTTATGACTGTGCTTGGGAAGCAAGGAGAAATTCTGCTTTCACTTCTTGGGAGAGAATGGAATATGTGGAACAGAAATTCAATCAAGCAGGAAAGAATAATTACAAAAACTTACTTACTCAAATACTGCTCAAAAATCGTGTGATATAAATTCAGTCATATAAAGATTAAGTCATAGTATCTGAAGCATTGCAGTGTTATATTACTCCATTTTCTGAAAGAAATACCAAGTAAGAGAACTTAGTTCAGCAACTTGTTTTTTGTGAACTTGGACTGAATAATTTTGCAATCCTTTCTTATCTTTTGATATGGTAAGAAAAATCAGCAAATAATAGAAAATATATAGCCCTCCTACAGAGAGTTCACGTATAGAAGACTAGGTCAGTTCTGACATTTGGTGTTGAAATATATAAATTATTTCAGCTGATATGCCATTGAAAAAAATGAAGCAAGGATTTCTTAGTTTAATGTCAGAGAATATGAATTACTTTATTAGAAATACGACAGAAACAACTCTTACATTTTCCATTTTATCTATGCATACCATTGAGATTCATGAAACTCTTTATCATTCCTTGTCTCCCTAAACTATGTCTTTGTAACTGTGTATGTATAAGATATCCAGCTTTACCCACTGTTTTATGTTTCTAGGGTGGGTGAAAGAAGTATGCTTTCTTACCTTCTATGTATCATGGAAACTAACACCAAGAATCATTTTCTGTTGTGAAAAAAGTCATGTAGAATTAATTGGGTAGTGGAAGCTTGTTGCACGTCAGCTGCAGAAAAGTTTATTACTGGCCTTTCTATACCTTTGTCTTATGATTGTTTGCTGCTTTCCACTGGAGAAAATTATGATAGACTTCTAAACTCATATCCAGTCAAGAGTCTTTTCAAGTTTATAATAATACAGAAAGACTCACTGGCATGAACAGAGGTTGAGTATAAACCAAGTGACAACAAGTCTAACAATAAAGGAATATAGATCATTCTTGCAACTTGAGCATACACAAATTGATACAGTGGCAGCAGCAGATGTCATTTTTTTTAAACTCCCCGCAGCTCAACTACCATGCTGATACAGGAAACGAGTTCAGGAGAAAATGGTAAAGGTGTTGCTTTGAGGCTAAAAAGCAAATGGAGAAGACATTAAGATATCTTCCCTGAATTGTAAAATGTGGAAGTATATCTGGAAGTGGAAATATCTGAAGACTCTTTCTGCTTATGCAAAAAAATCCAAAACAAAAGTACAAGGTAATAATAAGTTCCTTGAATTTGTATTATTAACAGAAAATTGCTACAAAAGATGCGAAGCCACAATAGCTGAAATTCATTTACAATTCACAGTTTTCGTGTTCTATATGTAAGTACAGGAAAAAATAAATAGGTAATAGTAATAAAACAAGTAAGATTTAAAAGAAAAAGAGTAGATGCTTGTGTAACCTCAGCATTACAGGAAGAATTCAGATAGAAAACCATAAATATATATACAGAGACAAAGAGGGAGAAATCATCTTCCTCTTTTCTCTCTTTAGTGTCTTCTTTTTTTTAACTTAAGTGTTCCTAAAAAGAATTTCGATAAGCTTTTCCTACTATGCATAATTTGGTAAGTTTTTCTTACCATAGATATTTTGGAATAATACAGACATTTGGGTTGACTAAATAAAAAGGTTAAAGGGTTGATAAAATAAACAGTTTAAATTCATTTGAGAATGTATGGAAAGATTAATAGCAATGAAATAAACTACTAAAATCGACTGAGGTAATTACTTAGGAGTAAGTCCATCCTGTTTCAAGTGCACAAAAAATGCTTTACTGGTATCTGATCATATATCCTTCAACTATTTCATTACTCCTTCCCTCTCTCTGCTTTCCTCTATCTCAAATGTTATGTAAAATCTCTATATTACATACGTAGAGATTTAAAACCATTCTAGATCTTAGTTATCAAAAGTCAAGTTAAATGGGGAAGTGTCAGCCAGAGATGATTTGTTCTTAGTCCAGTATGGTTTAATACCTTTATCAGTAGCTTGGTGTGTGGTGGGGAAAAATTGCCCAAATAAGGTTTTGATATGATGTACAATTGTTTGGTGGCAAAAAGGAATATAAATTCAGCAAAAATTCAAAAGCTTGCTGTTGGGAAAAGAGTAGCGTTTGTAATAATTACACTGTGAGAAGCTGTATAGTTGGAAGTAATGATGCCGAAATTAATATTTGTGAATAACCACTTTAACCTTCCAATGTTGTTGTTCCTGAGACAAAACCGTCTTAGCTATCTAAGCAGAGAAAGAGCAGTTCCTGTGCATACTGGTAAGGCAGGTTGGTTTCTTCTCCAAGCACCATAATAAGTTAAAAAAACTGCATTTTAAATTTTGTAAGCTGAAAATACCAAAGCTGAAAAAAATTACAAGATTAAAAGAATATTTCTAAAAAAGAGAATTGTCTCAATCTTATTAAACAGAAATTTTAATAGGCTTCATCATCATTTACAGGTATATAAGTGTGAAGGTTATTTCTAATAAGGAGCTGATTAATCTATCACACAAGTGCAATTACAGGATGATGCAGTTTATGCACTGCGAGTATATGTTTAACTGCAAGGGTAATTAAACTTCCCAATTATTATCAGAAAAAAAGGACTGTCAATATAGAATTTTTTTGACCAGCCGTAGGTCTTTTTTTGAACAGAATATTTAATCACAACCAAAACATTCTGGATCCTAATGGAGAAATTTGATACCCTATGTAAGAAAGAACTTAGCCTTGCAAACCTCCTGGGTCTGTAATCTAAATAAATAGCTTTAATTTAATTACTGCATATATCTTTAAGTAGCTAGGTTTTTAAATACATAAGGTTTTAGTTTATAGTCCTTACATTCCCCTGGCTTTCTCTGTGAAGTTTCCTTGACTGTGTTGCTTTTATTTCCATTAACTAGCTGTAAATTCAGTTAGGCTGATTGCGTATGAGGTCCACAAGTGCACAAACAGATTTATGGGAGTTCATGTAAAAGGTCTAAATGGCCACTCCTCCCAGTGCTCTCTCTGTAACACACTGTGTCTGTTTTACTTCCTTTAGCACATTGTGTTCTGTTAAAAGATTGTGACTCGGCAGCAGGAAGGAATTTGGGTGCTTTGCTCCTCTTGAAATGTGGGTTGAGTGGAAGTCTTTGCAGAGAGAAGGGAAAATTTGCCCTGATGGCAAGTGAGCATGCTAGTGGCAAACATGGGAGCCTGCAGTTCAGAAAACCTGAAAATCCTCAGAGAAGTGGGAAGGCAGGATTCACAGCTTAGAAAATGACATTTCTTAAAACGGATTGTGAAGGGCTTCTTGCTGCTGAGGAAGAGGTTAAATGTCACTATACTAAGATGGACAGAAGAAAAGGCCCACATTAGTGCTAAAGTGGTAGAAGGTATGAAAAAATACTTTTGTTAATCTGTCCTGTTTTGTCAACTAGAGGCGAGATTTCCCTTTTAAAAATATTCTTTTACTAACATTCTTCTTCAAGTTTTTCAACTTTTCTTTTGATCCCTATTTTAAGAATAAGAATGCAGATCCACCTCAAAAATCAGGTTGTTGTGTGATCCTGGGATTGCTCAGTTTTACTGCAAGTACAATCACCATTTTTTCTCTCAACTTTGTTATTCAGGAAGTAGCATCTGTTTTCTGAGGGGCAAAGCCAATCATTCAGTATTTAGAGGATCAAAAGTAGTGAGCTTTATGGATACAATTGGGGAAGTAGTTTCCTGGGCTTTTGCTTCTTCAGGCAAATTTTGAACTGAACATCTGAATTTGCCTTCCAGTTAGATGTCAATATGGAGAAGATATTGTCATCATCTCTGTAAGTCTTAAAGACCAGTGGGACTTGGTTTTCATCTCTCTGATACAGGAAGAGTGAGAAAGGATAGAGGTTGCCCTTTTGTCAGTCACTATCTTTTTCAGTTATACTTTCAGTGTGATGTTTAATTCAGGGATAACTGTGTAATTAATTTATTTGCAATAGCTGCATATAGCAAAGGCCTTGAAAGAATCACAAGCATAACTGATAAGATTATGATATTCTCCAGATAAGAGAAGGATATTCTTTTACACTGAGAAACAGAAAGATCAACACTTAGATGAAGGGTTGGCAAGCCGCTGTACAGACAATCTTATTATTTTCTTTTCCTGGGATATACGTGACGTTCAGTTTTCCCGTCTGGGATACTGATATGTTCTGTATATAAAATATCTCATTTACTCAGGTTTTCATTTTAAAACTACATAGCTTGGCAATGTTTGAGGAACATAATGCACAATAAAAGGAATAGTTGTAAGCACAAGGCCCCATTGCAGCTTATTAGCAGAGCTGTGTCCTCAGTAGACTTCCAGGGATTTGGAGAGACTGAGTACTGGCAAGCAAAGCCTTATTGTTGAATGAGCAGCTACTCTAATGAACCCAGAAAAGCTCTGCTTAAAAACACAAGTCTCTGGTGTGGCTCACATGGATTGAATCGTAAATGAAACTAGTGTAAAACTGCAATGCATTCATGCAATGATGTATTATGGAGGTTTAATTTAATGTGACCTGAGAAGAACAATGGAATAAAATCACCCAAAACATTTTTATTAATAAGAACAGTGAATTAATTTATTAACACAAAGCAGAAGAGATTGCTGGAGTCTTAAAATTGTTACAGTTTCTTTTAACATATCTTCTAAATCTTTTTTCAAAAATCAATTTTAGAGTTATATGCACTGAGACTTTATAGATATTTCAACTACAGCAGTTTTGATAATCACAAGGTGATTTGTAGAAGGTCTCCAATGCGTCCCTTGAATGACTAAATTTTGGATTTGATCCCAACACATAAATATCTGTAGAGTGTTATCTCTCATCAGTTTTAAGACAGGAATCTAAAACTGGAAGAAGGTTGGTCTTCTTCTTATTTTTTGCAGGTGAATTTTTCTAATTAATTCATCATGTACTAAGAGAGTGAAGGAGTCTTTCCCTTAGGCTGTGGAATAACAGCAGAACAAAGTCTGATCCTATAGTAGTCACTGTAGCGACTGTACATCTCCTTCCACTATCCTTCCAGTTGTGGGCAGCAGCAATGGAAAAAATAGATGGACCCAGTCTATTAATACATGACTCTGTGGCTGATGTCATCACCACACTTTTATATTTTTCAGTTAGGAGGTGGTCTATGCAGTACCAGGCCTGCTGGCATTGGATTTTTCTGAAAAATTTTTTTGAATTTTTGAATCCCCTTTCTGAAAGGGGAAAGAGGGTCTTTGCTCATGAGATATCAGGGGTCTTTAAACTGACCTGAAAGCTGAGCAGAATATTGGGCTTTCCTGTGCTAGCAAGGGCCCTCAGTCTGTTTCACTTCAGGACATGAGAAGTCTTACAGGGATGAGCTAGGGGCTTCTGATGTAACAGCATCAGAAAACCAGTGAAACCACCTAAACACCAGAGAAAAACCACAAAGGAATTAAGGCATGTTCCCCTAAGAAGGTGACACATCTTTCAGTGCAGCTGAAGTGCCCCTACACCAATGCACTCAGCATCATCAACAGAGGGGCTGAAAGCCACTGTGCTGCTAGCAAGCTGTGACCAAGATGCCCTTATTGAAATTTGATGTAATATGCCTGTAAAAGCCACTACTTTTCTTCTTGTCTTATACATGGCATCAT
>VZTN01014907.1:3895-20338 GCA_013400515.1 Erpornis zantholeuca
GGGGGGGGGGGATTGGGGTGTGGGATGCGGGATTGGGGGGTGGGGTGCGGGATTGGGGTGCAGGATTGGGGTGCAGATTTGAGGTGTAGGAGTGCAGGACTGGAGCGCAGGAGTGCAGGATTGGGGTGTAGGATTGGGGTGTAGGGGTGCAGGTTAGAGGTACAGAATTGGGGCGCAGAGTTGCAGGATTGGGGTGTGAGTGATGCAGGATTGGGGTGCAGTATTGGGGTGCAGGAGTGCAGGATTGGGGTGCAGGATTGGGCTGTAGGGGTGCAGGATTGGGGTGCAGTACTGGGGTGCAGGATTGGGGTGTAGGATTGGGGTGTAGGAGTGCAGGATTGGGGCGCAGTTGCAAAGTTACAGGTTTGGCGTGCAGGGGCGCAGGATCGGGGTGAAGGGAAGGTTTGGGATTCAGGGATTGTGAGAAACGAGCCCACGTAATAAAATTTACTTGGGGACAGAGTCAGAGGAGCAAAGCTTTATTACACCACCGGGCTCAGGACCGGAGCTAACGCGCGCAGTCTGGGGGTAAAAAGGTCGCTTTTTATCCATTTGTTATGGCAGCGATCTGTTCTATTTGTACTATGAGCTCGCAAAACGGGAGGGGACATTACAATAGTCCCGGGGAAATTATTTACATGGGTCCGCCTTCCTTTCCATCCGGTGGCTCATGCGCAGTGTCCTCTGGTGGCCATCTCTGGTGGTCGCCAGATGAAGGCTCGTGGTCTTCCTCGGGGTTGAACTTTTCCCTTCTTCCTCGCGGCCACGCGCAGATCAGTTCCGCAGGTCTCAGCCACTTTCACAACCTTCTCGTGGTCTCGTCATTCCTCTGTGTCCACAAACTCCTTCTGGTTTTTTTTTTTGGGGGGGGTTTCGGTTCCCTGTGTTCTTACAAAACTGCTCTCCGCTGGGTCTGGTCTTACACAATTCACTCACTGGCACTGTCAGCGGGCATCGTTCAAACTGTAAAAAAACCCAATTTCAGTTCACACAACCTCCCCGACGGCGTTACAGCGCAGCCGGCGACAGCAAAATCTTTATTCCATTTCCCTGTTTTTCCCCAGGGATGAAGGATTGGGGTGCAGGGCTGCAGGATCGGGGCGCGGAGATGCACCCCACTCCGTGCTCCAGCGCTGCTCTGCACGACCTGAGGCCTCCGCCCCAGGTAAAGCCGCAATTTAGGGACAAAAAGGGAGTTTTCAGGCTGGCGGGGTGCCCCATCACGGGGATGAGCCGCCGGGCTGGCGGTGACACGTGGCAGCCAAGGCGTCGCCAGTCCCGTGTCACCGCCGGGACACCGGCAGTGTGTCCCCAGCTCCGTGTGTCCCCAGCTCCGTGTGTCCCCAGCTCCGCCGTGCCCTCGCCGCTGCCCACGCCGGTGCCTCTGGAGGTGTGGCGGTGGCACAGGTGGCACCTGGCTGGCAGCGTCCCCAGGCCGGCAGTGACGTCCCTGTGGGACGTGCTGATCCTGCCTCTCCCTTCCCAGCGGATGCCGGGCCGGGGGCCGGGACGGAGTAGGGGCGGGATGTTCCCTCCGCCGAGCCGCAGGAGAGGCTTCCCCAGGGAGGTACCGTGGGCTCGGGGCTCCCCCAGGGAGGTACCGTGGGCTCGGGGCTCTCCCGGGGCTACCGGAGCGGGCTGGGAGCGCAGGAGGTTCCCCGGGGCCGCGATGGGCGCTCGCTGCTCCATCCCTCGGGGTGCCGAGGAGCCACGTTTGGGGAGGAATTAGGAACCGTCTGGGCCTTCGCGGGAGAGGAGGGAGGCTGGGTGGGCTCCTGCCTCGCCATCCCTGCTGGGGCGAGGGGTGGAGCGGGGGGCTCACGGCTCTGATCTCTCCCCAGCCCGGCCCGTGGTGGGATGGGCCAGGGCCGTGCCCCCCTCCCGGCCCCGAGGACGCCTGGGATGAGCCACCCTGGGAACGCCAGCGCAGGTGGTGCCCGGTAAGGGACAGGCCTGGGGGGGAGATGTCACAAGGATGTGTCACAGGCGCTGCAGGAGCTGTGGGGTTTGTCAGGGAGACCCTCCTCGGGCACAGAAAAGATCCCCCCGACTCTCTAAGCCCCTTCCCCAAAAGGAGTCTGGAGATGTCTGGATCCAGCCGTGGACCCACCCAGGCACAGCAAGGACCCCCTGGCTCCCTAAACTCCCAAGAGGAGTCTGGACACATCTGGATCCAGCTGTGGAGCTGGCCAGCAGTTTGTGCCTGAAGGATTCCACAGCTTTGTCCCCCAGGATTAAGAATGGCAAAGCAAATATATTTACATAGGTAAAAGAAATTATTTCTTCCGATGGACGGTGATGATTGGACTAAAGGAGCTCAATCAGTTACCTGGTTAGTAAGCAGGGTGCTGTTTATTAAGTTGACGGTTTCAAAGTTAAATTAGCAATTATGCAGTGGAGGTTGGTGTTACTTACCCAGACCCACACAAATTCCTTCACCTCGGCCTCGAGGAGTGACCTTGGAGGGCTGCAGGAAGGAATCCACGCTCTCTCCTGGGAGAGCTGTGCTGGAATCCTGCTGTTCTGAATTGGGATTGAGCTTTTATAGCATGAAATGAGGGATGCTGGGCTTTTTCTGGAGGCCATTTGTCATTAAATAAGTGATTGCTGCCCTCTGGTTCCTCCCAGGAAACATCTGTCCCCCACACCCCTGCCAGTGCCTGCTCTTCTCAGGGTTTCACATCCCTGTGGGGTTTCATTCTGGGATATTTGAGTCTGGCTGCTCCCAGTGCTCTCCAACACCACTGGCAGCCTGATCCCCCCTGCCCTCCACTGCTGCTGATTTTCACAGTTAGGTGAAATCTGAGCTGTTTCACCCTAACTGCATCCTGCTGCAAGGAGGGATCCACCTACAAAGCCAGGGCAGCCCAAAGCAGGAGCTCCCCCCGGAGCAGGAGAGGCAGAAAGAGCCAAGGGTCACAGCAGGGAGAGGGAACAGCAAGGAAACCACAACATCCCTGTGGGTTTTGTCCTTCCATTCCCATTGCAGCCCCATCCCAGGACCCCCAGACCCTTCCCTGGCCCTGGTGACGGCCCTTGGAACGAGGAGGAGGAGGAGGAGAGGAGGTGGGCACCCCAGGACTGTCCCCCACCACCTCCTTGGGATGACAGCACAGCCATCGAGGGACCTGAGGATGGCTTTGGAGAGGGCTGGCACCCGGTGAGGGGGAGATGAGCTAGGGGTGGTGGCTTTGTGAGCATCCCCAGGGTGTTCCCATCCTCATGGGCAGCAATTCCCCATCGCAGCCCAGTCCTGGAGCCCCCAGACCCTTTCCTGGCCCTGGTGGTGTCCCGTGGAACATGGCAGAGGAGGAGGACAGGAGGTGGGCGCCCCAGGACTGCCCCCCACCACCTCCTTGGGATGACAGAGACAACTTCCAAGGACCTGAGGATGGCTTTGGAGAGGGCTGGCACCCGGTGAGGGGGAGATGAGCAGGGGGGTGGTAACAGCTTCAGGACCAAATGGGGCAGGGGCCACTCGCTGCCCTGGTGACAAGGACAGCGTGTGGGGACTCTCTGCACCATGCAGAGTCCCCTGTCCCAGTCCCCGTCTGAACCACCCCCATTCCCTGCAGGAGCTGCCGCCTGGTCCCTGGCCTGAATTCCCCGAGGAGGAGCAGCCCCCACCCTGGCACCCTCCCTGGTGGGTGCCGTGCCCAGGCTGGGAGGGCTCGGTGGGGCTCTGGGGTGGCACTCGGTGATGCCAGGGCTGGGCACAGCCAGGGGTGACCCCGTGGGAGCTGTCCCTGCCTAGGCTGGGATTAGACCCCTCCCAGCCTAACCCCCCTTCCCTGCAGGATCCAAGGAGCTTTCCCGGGACAATGCCCGCCCTGGAGCCCCCTGCGCCCGCTGGGCAGACGCAGCCGCCGGCCCCGCAGGAGCCACCACCGGCACCTGACCCTGGTCCCCCGGGTGTGGTGTCCCCAAGCCCCCCGAGGTCTGTGCTGACCCCGTGGCCTCTCCCCGGTGCTCTCCAGCCTCTCCCGAGGCAGGGAGTGGAGTCTCTCCCGCTGTTTCTCACCCTGCAGGGCACAAGCTGCACTCCAAGCCCTCTCCTCTGCTCTCCAAGAGCATCCAGCCGGTGGCCAGGAAGGAGCTGCAGCCCCTGGATCCTCCCCAGCCTCTCTCACCCCTCCCAGGTGCTGCGGAGAGGCCGCAACGGACGCAGGTTGTGAGGTTTTCCTTGTCCCCTCCCATCCCACACCCAGGAGTGTGCTCACCCTGAACCTCACACGCTGTCGTGGTTCCCTGCAGGGTGGGCCAGCGGGGAGTGGGAATGTCCTGGAGCCCCCCAGTCGGGCTGGGAGCCCTCCGGAGAGCCTGGCTGCCGATGCCAGTGCTGTGACAGTGGTAGGAGATCTCCAGGGGTGCTCCCAGCTCTGCAGCTGCCCTGCTCTGGGGTCTCTTTGGCCGCTGTAACCTCTCCCTCCTCTCTCCTCCAGCCCTCTCCTTCTCCTCCTCGCTGTCTCTTTGCCAGGCATGGGATTTTTCCAGGCTCTTCTCTGTGATTTCCTTCGGGTTTTAGTGCTCTGTCCATCCCATCCCCGGCTCTGCTCCCGGGACAGAGGTGTCCTCACGCCCTTGCCTGTCCCCAGGTTGAGCTGGAAGCCGGGCAGACCTCTGTGGGCAGCCAGGATCAGGATCCCTGTGCTTTGGGAACAGATCCAGCCCCTCTGGAGGAGAGCTCTGCTGGGATCCAGGAGTGCCTTGAGGTATGGTGGGGAGTGGCACGGGTCAGCTCCAGGCTCCCCAAATCCTCCCCACGGAGGAAGCAGCACACAGCTTCCCCTGTGGATATTTTATATTCCCAGCCTAAAGCAGAGCCTGGAGGGAGGCACAGCCCCGTTCCCAAACCCTCTGCCCCCTCTGTGGACTCTGTAACGTTGGCACAGGTAGAGCCGTGCGCTCCCGGTGTCCCCAAGGCTGGCAGTGGGGATGGGTCACGTCCCCAGAGCCCAGCAGACCCTGCCAAGAGGGAACTGCGGGAATCCAGCTCCTCTGGAGAGGCAGGAGCTGAGCTCAGCCCACGTTCCCGGGAGCAGCAGCCGAGCGGAGCTGGGGAAGCTGAGGCAGCAGCTGCCCAGGATGGGGTGAGTTTGGGACGTGGGGCAGCTCTGGGCCGTGTCCCTGCCCCACCTCAGAGCCCCTCGAGGCCACTGTGGCCACTGCAGCCGTGCTGGCAGCACTGCCCCCATCCCTGCCCAGCCACCGCCTCCTCCCCAAGCCACTCTCTCCCCTGCAGCCTCTACAGAGCCTTCAGCCACCCCACAACCCTCAAGCCCCTCCAGGAGCTGTGGCAGAACCCGAGGCAGAGCCCAGCCAGGCTTCTCCTGCCTCCTGCACCACAGCAGAGACCTCGCCGGGGCCCCAGCACCGTGAGACGAAGCCGGTATGGGGCACGGGTGCCCCCCGAGCACCTCGGGGTCCCCACACGGGGCTGTGTCCTGGGCTGGGGGACACTGCCATTCCTGGATCTTGGAGGGATCCCTGCAGGATCCTGGGCTGGGGTTAAAGGGCAGCTTTGTGTGGAGGCAGAGCCCGTGTCGGCCCCGCTGGGGATAAATGGGAGAGGGCTGGGAAAGAAGCCAGGGAAGGAACTGGAGGCTTGGGAGCGCGCTGGAGCATGAATGACCCCGGGACTGGAGCGCTGGGGAAGCCGAGGAGAGCCCTTCAGAGCAGCTTAATTACTGCTTAACGAGGACGAGAAATGCTGGGCAGAGAAATTGGGGCAGAGGGGGAGCGGGGGCAGCTCTGGCACCTGAGGGAGGGGTGACAAACCAGCAGCTCCTTCCACAGAGTGACCAGCCCTGGGCTAGTGACTGGCATTGGCAGCCTCAGTGTGGCTCAGTCCCTTTCCCCTCTGACCCTTCCTCAACTTTTCCACCTCCCAGGCTGTGTCTGGCCAGCACCAGCTCTGCTCCATGCTCCCCACGCCGTTCCCGGCTGGCATCGATTTCCGCTCTGCTGCTGTGCTGGCCAGGAAGGCAGAGATTGAGCTGGTGAGTCCTGGCAGGCCCTGGAGGAGCCCCTGGAGGAGCCCCTGGGGGTCTGGGACGGGGATGGGGGATGCTGCAGGATGGGGGGACTCCCCCAAGGCCCTTTGGGAGTGATGCTGGGTGGTGGGGGCAGTGAATTTGGCCTTTTGGGGGGCATTTTGAGGGGCACCGGTGGGTGCAGGGGAAGGTGCTGCGGGCAATAAGAGATTTGCAAGAGCTCAGGAGCCATCTGGGGGTTTGGGGACTAAAACCAGGAGTGGCTCAGCGCTGGTTTTTGGGGCGCTGACCCCGTGCCCCTCCCCTGCAGTCCTACCAGCAGTTCAGCCTGACCATCGCCGTGGTGGCCACGATGCTGCTGCAGAAGGAGCCCTCGATGGAGGCGGCGCTGGGGCTGGCACTCAGGGCCAACCTCCGCCAGCGCCGCATCCACCACCTGCAGCAGCTGGAGGAGTTCATCGACAGCTACGACTCGGCCACCGCCGGCCTCTGATGGCAGCCAGCCCCTCCTGCCAGCTGGGTGGGGTGACGGGGGCTGCGTTTTGGGGGGCTCAGGAGGGTGCTGAGCCCGCGGGATGAGGTGGGGAGGTCACGTTGGCAGCCCCACTCTGTCTCCTGGAGGTGGAGGGCGAGGAGGATGTGTTTGGTTTTAGCCCTGCCCGAAGCCCTGTGGGCAGCAAGAGTTTTAGTGTTTTTGCTGGAGGGCGATGGGAGGGAAGGGGGCAGTCCCTCTCCTCCGTTCCTGATTCCCGGGGCTGTGTCCCCAAACCCCAGCGAGAGTTTTTTGGGTTTAAATCCTAGAAATAAAGCGTGTTCTCTTTGCAGCCCTTGCTCTGGGACTGCCGAGGGGGGGGTCCTGCAGTGAACCCTGGCTGTGGCAGAGGGCAGAGGTCACCCCTGGGGACACGGCCAGTGTCACAACGGGCTGGGAAGGACAGGGGCAGACTCGGGGGACGCTCCCGCGTTCAGATTTCAGCCAAAATTTATTGGGGCTTCGTCATTGGCAGAGCCACACCCCCGCCCCCCTCCCTGTGGTGGCAGGAGGACACGGTGCCACCAGGGATGGCAAGAAGGTGGCAGCAGGGCACGGAGGAGTCCAGGGAAGGATCCCACGTGGTTCCCAGCCGTGGGTTGATGCAGGCAGCTGCCCTTGTCTGGAGCTGTGGCCTCTCTCCCCGGAGCTGCCTGCTCGTCTCTCTGCGGTGCTGGAGGCCTGGCTCGGCTGCCGGCCCCGCTCCCTTCCTGCTTTACCTGTTCCTAATTGCGGGAGAGGCTGGCAGGAATTGCAGGCTCTGCTCTGCCAGCACCCGCCGGGGGGGAAGGATCCCAGCAGCTTCTCCCACCAGCCTTGGGCCACGTCCAGGATGTGCTTGGAAGGTGTTGATGCCATGGCAGGACCTGGCAGGACCTGGCAGTGCCACTCGGGGACCCCCGGACCCCTCTGTTAGGACACGCTGCAGTGCTTGGCCGTCCTGCCCCTGCCCCTCCCCGGGGGCTCCCTGCCCAGGGAGTTCATCCCAGGCTTGGGGATGGGCTTCCCGAAAAAGAAACCCTCCTCCTCTGAGTCCGAGTCCGAAGATGAGGAGCAGGTGGGGCACCAGGAGTCCTCCTCCTCCNCAGGGAAGGAACTGGAGGCTTGGGAGCGCGCTGGAGCGTGAATGACCCCAGGACTGGAGCGCTGGGGAAGCCGAGGAGAGCCCTTCAGAGCAGCTTAATTACTGCTTAACGAGGACGAGAAATGCTGGGCAGAGAAATTGGGGCAGAGGGGGAGTGGGGCCAGCTCTGGCACCTGAGGGAGGGGTGACAAACCAGCAGCTCCTTCCACAGAGTGACCAGCCCTGGGCTAGTGACTGGCGTTGGCAGCCTCAGTGTGGCTCAGTCCCTTTCCCCTCTGACCCTTCCTCAACTTTTCCACCTCCCAGGCTGTGTCTGGCCAGCACCAGCTCTGCTCCATGCTCCCCACGCCGTTCCCGGCTGGCATCGATTTCCGCTCTGCTGCTGTGCTGGCCAGGAAGGCAGAGATTGAGCTGGTGAGTCCTGGCAGGCCCTGGAGGAGCCCCTGGAGGAGCCCCTGGGGGTCTGGGACGGGGATGGGGGATGCTGCAGGATGGGGGGACTCCCCCAAGGCCCTTTGGGAGTGATGCTGGGTGGTGGGGGGAGTGAATTTGGCACTTTGGGGAGCATTTTGAGGGGCACCGGTGGGTGCAGGGGAAGGTGCTGCGGGCAGTAAGGGATTTGCAAGAGCTCAGGAGCCATCTGGGGGTTTGGGGACTAAAACCAGGAGTGGCTCAGCGCTGGTTTTTGGGGCGCTGACCCCGTGCCCCTCCCCTGCAGTCGTACCAGCAGTTCAGCCTGACCATCGCCGTGGTGGCCACGATGCTGCTGCAGAAGGAGCCCTCGATGGAGGCGGCGCTGGGGCTGGCACTCAGGGCCAACCTCCGCCAGCGCCGCATCCACCACCTGCAGCAGCTGGAGGAGTTCATCGACAGCTACGACTCGGCCACCGCCGGCCTCTGATGGCAGCCAGCCCCTCCTGCCAGCTGGGTGGGGTGACGGGGGCTGCGTTTTGGGGGGCTCAGGAGGGTGCTGAGCCCGCGGGATGAGGTGGGGAGGTCACGTTGGCAGCCCCACTCTGTCTCCTGGAGGTGGAGGGCGAGGAGGATGTGTTTGGTTTTAGCCCTGCCCGAAGCCCTGTGGGCAGCAAGAGTTTTAGTGTTTTTGCTGGAGGGCGATGGGAGGGAAGGGGGCAGTCCCTCTCCTCCGTTCCTGATTCCCGGGGCTGTGTCCCCAAACCCCAGCGAGAGTTTTTTGGGTTTAAATCCTAGAAATAAAGCGTGTTCTCTTTGCAGCCCTTGCTCTGGGACTGCCGAGGGGGGGGTCCTGCAGTGAACCCTGGCTGTGGCAGAGGGCAGAGGTCACCCCTGGGGACACGGCCAGTGTCACAACGGGCTGGGAAGGACAGGGGCAGACTCGGGGGACGCTCCCGCGTTCAGATTTCAGCCAAAATTTATTGGGGCTTCGTCATTGGCAGAGCCACACCCCCGCCCCCCTCCCTGTGGTGGCAGGAGGACACGGTGCCACCAGGGATGGCAAGAAGGTGGCAGCAGGGCACGGAGGAGTCCAGGGAAGGATCCCACGTGGTTCCCAGCCGTGGGTTGATGCAGGCAGCTGCCCTTGTCTGGAGCTGTGGCCTCTCTCCCCGGAGCTGCCTGCTCGTCTCTCTGCGGTGCTGGAGGCCTGGCTCGGCTGCCGGCCCCGCTCCCTTCCTGCTTTACCTGTTCCTAATTGCGGGAGAGGCTGGCAGGAATTGCAGGCTCTGCTCTGCCAGCACCTGCCGGGGGGGAAGGATCCCAGCAGCTTCTCCCACCAGCCTTGGGCCGTGTCCAGGATGTGCTTGGAAGGCGTTGAGGCTGTGGCAGGACCTGGCAGGACCTGGCAGTGCCACTTGGGGACCCCCGGACCCCTCTGTTAGGACACGCTGCAGTGNACGTCCAGGATGTGCTTGGAAGGTGTTGATGCCATGGCAGGACCTGGCAGGACCTGGCAGTGCCACTCGGGGACCCCCGGACCCCTCTGTTAGGACACGCTGCAGTGCTTGGCCGTCCTGCCCCTGCCCCTCCCTGGGGGCTCCCTGCCCAGGGAGTTCATCCCAGGCTTGGGGATGGGCTTCCCGAAAAAGAAACCCTCCTCCTCTGAGTCCGAGTCCGAAGATGAGGAGCAGGTGGGGCACCAGGAGTCCTCCTCCTCCTCTGTGCCATCCTCTGGCCGGGGGCTGTGTCGGGGAGGGGATGTGCCCACTTGGAAGTGTGGGTTTGCATTGCCCGCGGATGTTTGGGGGTCAGGGCCCCCCAAATGGGGGTGGTCCAAGGCTCCAGGCTCGTTGGGCCCCTCTGGGCTGGGCTGGAGGGCCGAGGGATGGCCAGCTGGGGGTCCCAGCGTCCCCGTGTGCTCCTTGGCAGCATCGCTGCTCCGCTCCTTGGCGGCTGCTCCGAGATCCTCCGGGCTCCTGAACGCGGGGTGCACCGGGACCTGATCCAAAAACGCCTCTGGAAGAGGGAAAGTTGAGGGTAAGCAAGGCAGGAGAAGGCTGAGCCAGCCCTCCCACGGCCCTCTCGCAGCATGGGTTGTCTTGGGACAGAGCAGGGGTGGCACCGGCCCACCCTCAGCTGCCCTCGCTGGAGGTGGGCTGGGGGTTTATCACCACTTCCTACGGTGTGACATCCCCAGGGGCCAGATTTGCTCTCACTGCCCTCCCACCCCACCCACGATCCCACCGGGATCCTACCAGCCCCTTCCCCCCGCTGCCTGCAGCCCCCCGCTGCCGAGGTCCTGCCGGCCGGGCCGGCTCGGGAGAGGGGCGTGGAGTCGGGGGACGGAGCGGAGGCGAAAGCCGAGTCGGAGGAGTCGGAAGAGGCTGTGGAAGAGGCGTCCTGGCCCCGGCTGCAGCTGTCGGAGCAGAAGAGGCGCCCGCGGCGGAGGGCGAGGGGCTGTCCCCGCAGCGGCTTGCGGCACAGGCTGCAGCAGAAGCAGGAGGCTCGGGCGTGCCAGTGCAGCCCCTGGTGTGTGACCTCCTCGCTGTCAGCACCTGGGGGGCAACCACAGCTGAGGGGGGTGCCCAAATCCATCCTCCCCTCTGCCCAAATCCACCCTCCCGTGTGCACAAACCCATCCTCCCTTGTGCCCAAATCCACCCTCCCTTGTGCCCATAACTATCCTCCTGTGGGCCCAACTCTCTGTGCCCAAATCCCCCCTCCCCTTTGCCCAAATCCACCCTCCTTGTGCCTGAATCTGCCCTCCTGTGTGCCCAAACCCATCCTCCCCTCTGCCCAAATCCATCCTCCCCTCTGCCCAAATCCATCCTCCCCTTTGCCCAAAACTATCCTCCTGTGGGCCCAACTCTATGTGCCCAAATCCATCCTCCCTTGTGCCCAACTCCACCCTCCCATGTGCCCAAATCCATCCTCCCTTGTGCCCATAACTATCCTCCTGTGGGCCCAACTCTCTGTGCCCAAATCCACCCTCCCCTTTGCCCAAATCCACCCTCCTTGTGCCTGAATCTGCCCTCCTGTGTGCCCAAACCCATCCTCCCCTCTGCCCAAATCCACCCTCCCGTGTGCACAAACCCATCCTCCCTTGTGCCAAAATCCATCCTTCCTTGTGCCCAATTCCATCCTCCCGTGTTCCCAAATCCACACTCCCTTGTGCCCAAATCCACACTCCCTTGTGCCCAAATCCACTCTCCCTTGTGCCCAAATCCACCCTCCCTTGTGCCCAAATCCACTCTCCCGTGTACCCAACTCCACCCTCCCTTGTGCCCAAATCCACTCGGAGCCGCGGGGCTCCGGCTCCGCAGCCTCCCCGGCGGGGGCAGAGGAGCCGTGCGGGGGTCGCGCCCGTACCGATGGGGTCTCCGCAGGCCTGGCACGGCTCGGCAAAGAGGCTCTCGAAGCAGCCCCGGCAGCAGGGCCGGCCGCTCCTCATCACGTAGCGCTGCCCGCGCAGGGGCTCCTCGCATTCCAGGCAGCAGAAATGCTCCAGGTGCCAGCGCCGGCCCTCGGCCTCGATGCACTCCTCCATGAAGATCAGCTGGAACGGGAAATCCACCCGCGTCCCCTCAGCATCCCCCCGGAACCCCCGCGGGCCGCCCCTGCTTTGCCGTGCTGAGGAGCGAGGAGGAGCCCCCAGCCCGTGGGGGTTCTCTGCAAGGCTCAGGAAGGAATATTCCTCCAGGCCATCGGCGGTTCTGATGGATTTGGAGCCCCCCCCAGCCGAGCCTGGGGGCATTTAACAGCCAAAGGGAGGTCAAAGGCTCCCCCTGCCCAGCACCCACCTGGTCGCAGGAGGCACAGCGGGGTCGGAAGAGCTCGGCGTGGTGCCGGCCGCAGTAGATCCTCCCATCCTGCTGGAAGTAGATGAGATCCACCAGCTGCTGCTGGCAGAAGTGGCAGGAGAAGCAGGACGGGTGCCAGAACTGGTCCCCCAGGCGAGAAGCTGAAACCCCCGGGTCCCCTTTGTTCAGCCTCCGGCCGCACTGCAAGGCAGAGGGACACAAGGTTTGGGGCCGGGCTGGCTTTTGGGGACGGCTCCTCGCCAGGGAAGGGGTGCTGGAGGGGACACCTCACCTTCCTGCAGGGACAGCCGTGGCAGGGACCCGGCACGGGACACTCCAGGCCCTGTCCCAGCGCCTCCTGCCTGCGGCGGGCGCTGAAGGCTCGGAGCTGCCGCCGCTCCTCCTCGGCGAGCTCGGGGCAGTACCGCTCCTGCGGGGGCACGGGGGGTCAGGGAGGCACGGGGGAGAGCCCGGGGAGGGGGCAGCGGCCCCAAAAGAGGGGTCTTACATCGCAGTCCTGAGGAGGCAGCTGCTGCAGGAGCGCTCTGGCGCGGAGCCGGGTCCTGGCAGAGGGAGAGCTCGGCTGCGGCGAGCGGGGCCCGAAGCACGGCGGGACCTTGAGAGAAACGGGAGGAACTTTAGGGGATGGAAGTGTTCAGCTCCAAGTTGCTGAAATGCGTGTTTAACCCCCGGGAAAAANCTGCTGTAGGAACCAGCCGGGTTCTGCCCACCTCGGGGGGCGCGGGGTCCGCGGAGGGTTCCAGGTATTCTTCCAGGGCACAGCCGGAGTCGCTGTCGGACGAGGCCGGGGGGAGGCCGCTGGTGGTGCCGCAGGGGGAAGGCTCGTCCCGCTGGGGCCATGCAGGGCTCGGCAGGGACATGAGCTGGGGACAGAGAGCCAGAGCTGGTCAGACGCGAGGCAGGGAGCAGGGATCCACCTCAGGACACGTCTCCTGTCTCCGTGGACAAGCAGCTCCTCGTCCCAGGGAGGGAAACTGGGGCAGATCCAGCTGGGATGATGCTCCACACCACCACGACCTCGAGACCTTCAGCTGAAGCACTGCAGGAGTCCAAGGGATTTTTGAGGGGCTCCTTTCTCTTTGGGGGTTACAGCAAACCCACACGGAGGATTTGGGCACTCGGGGCTTTGCCTGCCAAGTGGGAGGTGCTGGGAGGGGATGGGAGTGGGATGAAGCCAGGCAGAGAATGACCCAAATGTCCAAGCTCAAGCTGGAAAAGGTTTTGGAAAACTTGGAAAGCTCACCCACAGCGGGACCTTTCCTCCAGCTGCCACCAGCCCTTTGCTGGCACGGCTAATCCCGGGTTTGGTGGCCCATCCCTGAGTGGGAACAGACCGAGGTTGAGCCCAACTCAGTGGAAAATAATTCCTTCCCCTCGGGCTGCCATTGTTCTGGCCCAGGGCTGTTCCTGCCCGGCTGTCCCAGCCCACACCCGCACGCCCAGCTCGGGGTTACGCAGTGGAAACCCATCCGGTGCCGTCCCCTCCTCCCCACGCCTGCACTTTCCACCGCGCTTCCTTCCTGCCCTGGCTTTCCAAAACAAAGGCGAGATGCTGATGTGGTGGCTCCTGGGGTTCCCTGGATGCCAGCCCGGAGCCTGACGCCCTCAGCCCATGCTTCCTGCCCTGGTGTGGGGAGCGAGGGTGGGATGGAGCTGACCTGCTGCTCCCAGGGGGAGTCACGGGGCTGTGACCACCACGTGAATCTCTGGATCCATCCACCATGGATGGATCAGCTGCTCTGAAAAGTGTTTCGTGCACAAAACAGCCTCAGGGTTGATGGGTGAGAATGCCCAGACCACGAAATTTTGGTCCTCCTATACCTCTGCCACCACTAGGACTCCGTTCCCTGCTCTGTGCTGGGATGGTGCTGCTGTGTCCTCCCTGTCAGGGACATCCCAGTGTCCCCACTGCTCCCAGCAAACACCTCCAACCCCGCCAGCTCAGCCCCCTGCCCCTTCCTGAGCAGCACCTCAGGGTGCTGGGATGTGGCACCCAAAGAGGGGCAGCTCTGGAGCCGGGAGCAGGTGGGATCAGCCAGGCCAGCTCAGGTTTCCCTGCCCTGCTGCCGGGTCAATGATTAACGCTGCACATCGGCTAATCAGCGAGATAAAACAAAAGGGCTGCTGCCTTTTTTCCTGGGCTTTGGGGTCTGGAACCCTGGGGGGATGCAAGGCTGGTGGCATGGTGTTGTTCAAAGCTCTGCTTTGGGATAGGGATGAAATAATCTGGCTCGGCTTGGTGTTTGCAGGCCAAAAAGAGCCCTGGCCTTGCTGGCTTGGTGAGGGACCACAGCCAGGCTAGGAAAGGACCTCGGCCCTACAGGAGGAGCAGGGTGGTGTGAGACCCTGGGGATGCTGAGTGGGGACCCTTTTAGGCTTGGTGTCCAGCCCTGGCTCTGCTGCTGCTGCCAGGTTTGGAAAGGTGTCCCCATTTCTCCCTCCCTGTGGGAGGTGGGTGCCATTCCCGGGCTGCGCTTGGCTCATTAAAGCCTCCAAGCTGCATTTGTCTAATCTCTTGGGGCTTTGCTGTTAATTAGACTCCTCCGAGGCTCTGGGGGCTCAGCGGGGCTGGCGCTACCAGCCTGGCCCCAGCTCTGTGTGGCACAGGGAGCCCATCCAGGGGCCACCAGCGCAGTGGGGTGACGATGGGGGAGAGCAGCTTGGGCAGGGCCCGTGGGTGCTGTGAATGTGCGGGGATGTGCCCGAGAGCCCGGCCCAGCCCAGTTTGATGTGATTACGCTGCTGGCAGCCGTCTGGGCTGTAAACAAGTCCCTGTAATTAGCCCCAGACGGTGACAGAGGTACGCGCCTCCCATGCTAAAGAGCCAGGCAGCCCCAACAGGTCTGGCTCCTCTGCTCCCCGTCCCTGTCCCCTCTTCCTTCCTGCCCTCCCTCGCTGCCTCCAGGCACTCCTGCTGTTGCCCTTCCCTGCTGGCCTGCCAAGGGATGCAGGGATGCTCCCAGCCCGCCTCAAACCCTGGGATCAGGCGCCGGTGGGAGGTGGCACCATGGTGGCACTTTGGGGAGCTGCTTCTCCCTGCCAGCAAGTCCCTGAGAAGGGACATGTGAAGGACCAGTCGGGCAGGCTGGGTGGCACTGGCTGTCATTTGCCTTGGCTGTAAATCCTCTTGTCCCGCCTGTGGGAGCTCCTCCGGATGCCTTTGCCCAACTCCTCCGGCTCTCCAAAGGATCGGAAGCCGTCACAGCTCCCTGGGTACAAGAGGCTGAAATTCCTGGGAATACTAATCTGCTTTGGCTCCCCGGGAGCAGCCCCTGTCTCCAGCTGGCTGAGGGAACCTGTGTGGGCTCCCAACCCTCCGCTGCCAAGGTCACACATTAACTTGGAGCGCAGCCACCCCAGCCCGCTCGGAATTCAGCACAGGCTCCCTGTTCCCAGCGAGCCACATCCCTGCCACAGCTTTGCTTTCCAGAGCCCCCAGGAAACACAACATCTCCCAAAAAAAGCCCCTCAGAGCAGCCACCAGCTCCCAGAGGCACGGCTCCACGTTGGCCTCACCCACGGGATAACCTGTTTTTGCTTGAGCTCCCGTCAACACAGCTGCGCTGGAGGAGTGTGGAATAAAGATGCGGGAGCAATAAAGATGCAGAGCAATAAAGATGCATCTTTTGGGGCGAGATAAGCTGAGGTCTGGCAAGGAGAGCCGGAGCAGCGAGTCCTGCCCGACCTGGAGCCGGTCTCACCGAGGAGCCCGCGGTGCCTTTTGGACCTGGGCTGGCACCAGGTGGAGCAGCCCTTGCTGGGCACGGCAGTGTCGCGGCCCTCGCTTTAAAAAAGGCCTTTGCAGCCCCCCAAATGATGGGGGAGGGTCTCAGCGCCCTGCTCTGCCGCTCAGCACCGTGTCCCCAGCGGGGACCGTGGCCTGTTTGCTCACCGGGGCATGTGCCAATGGTGCAAAAGGTGCAAAATCCTGCAGTGTTTTCCCCCATCCCGCAGGCACTGCAGGGAGCGGTAACTCATTAACCCACCCTGGCTCACCCCTTCGTACATCCGCAGAGACGGACCCAGACCCTCGCCTCTCCTTCCCTATGGCCACCGGGATGAAGAATGGCGACCCCTCCTCTCCCTATGGCCACCAGACTTCAGCCCGGCACGTCCAACAAGACCCAGCTCCATCCCCAAGCCGAAACCATCGCATTCCCGGCCAGTCCCGGGTGGAGAGGGATGGTGAGAGCAGCCCCCCTTTCCCAGACCCCCCGTCCTGCCCCCCGTCCTGCGGGGCAGCGCTGCCCGCGCACCTGCCCGCTCCTGGCACCATGGGACTGGCGTCACCTCCTGCTCTCAGGGGACATTTTCCCGAAAACAAAGACGGCAGGGGCAGCGATATTATCATCCCCCCCACCCCCTCCTCCCAAAATCTCCAAACAGCCAAAATCCTCCCTGCTCTCCCTCGCTCCCCTCCCCTTCCCCTCGCAGCTACTCCCGACGCGGGACCCTCCCGCTCTCCCCCACCTCCAGCTGCACACCAAGCCGGGAGAGCCNGAGGGAATGGAGCCTGGGCAGGGAAAACTTTGCAAAGCGAAAGGAAAACATCCAAGCTCAGTCAGGGAAGCACTTTTTTTTTTTTTTTTTTTTTTTTTT
>VZTN01014907.1:30071-44311 GCA_013400515.1 Erpornis zantholeuca
ATATATATAAAATATAAAAGTTAAAAGTTAAAACCTAAGGCAGCACTGGTGAGGGTCAGGGGGTTTCTGCAGGGAGCCACATCTGGAATGGCTCAATTCCTGTCTCTGTGAGGAATTCCTTAAATTTAAAGGAGAGCCTTTCCCTTGTGTGTGTGTGTGTGTGTGTGTGTGTGTGTGTGTCCCCTGGGATGTCCCCTTTTGCCTTCCAGCCCCGCTCACCCTGGAAGTGTACTAATTCCATTCTGTGCCAGTTTAACACTTCTCTGCCCCAATTTCTCTCTCAGGTCTGGGCTACACTGGACTTCCCAACGGATTTCACAACTTCCCTGGAGAATCCCTGTCCTACTCTGCAGCCCGGCACCCCTCAGTGAGCAGCCTGAGACATTCCTCTGTGGGGGAAGACTCCACTCACCCCCTCCTGGGGCCTGAGGAGCAGGTAAACCCACCCTAAACTTCTGCTGGCTGCAATTCTGGGTTCCCCTCCCTCAGAGCTCAGGGGATCCTCACACCTTGTTGCTCTTTTTATTCTCTTTACTTCATTTTGCTCCTGGAGGCTCCTGCTCTCTGACACTTCACTAAAACTGATGCTGTGTCACAAAATTCAGAGTTGTGAGCCCACTGGTGTTTGGGGTGGCAGTTACCTGTCAGCTGTCACACAACCCCTAAATTCAGACCCTTTTTTTGGTTTTGTTTTTGAGGTTCAGCTCTTTGCTCTTGGTTGTAGAATTTTAAGGTTTTCCCTGCAAAACCCAGCTGGGCTGAGCCACCCCCAGGGTGGGTGTGAGGGTTGTGGGATCACCTGTGAGCTGCTCCAGGAGATAGTTTGTGAGTGCATCAGGCATGACACAGAATCCCAGAACCACTGAGGTTGGAAAAGACCTTGGAAAAGATGCAATCCAACCTGTTCCCCATGCCCACCTCTCGCCCAGCCCAGAGCACTGAGTGACACCTTCAGACTTCCCTGGGCAACCCTTCCCAAAGCCTGAGCACCCTTTCCATGAGGAAATCCCTGCAGATGTCCACACAGCATGGATCTGCAGCTGGACTCCTTTTGCCTCTCCCCCAGCCCACAAAACCTCAACCAACTTTTGACAACATTTTGCCTCCCAAAACCTCCCCTACTCCCGAAATCCCTTTTTCTCCCGTTCCACCAGATGAATTCCCCTCTCCTGCTGGTTTCTCAGCTGCTTTGCTCTGGTCTCTGCTCTCTCCTCCTGTCACTGTCCCTCTGCTTCTCTCCTTGCAGTCCCACACCTACGTCAACACGGCCACCGGGGAGCCGGAGCCGAGGGGCCGGCACTGTATGCACTCCTTGCCTGAAGCCCACCCTCCTTTCCCCTCTAGGAACCACACCTGCTCCCTGGAAGACCGCAACCCCCAGGTCTTCCTGCAGCCAGGGGAGGTGAAATTCGTGCTGGCTCCCACCTCCGGCTACCGCCGGCTGTGCCGGCACCCCCGGGAATGCCGGGCGCACCTCTGCTCGCCCAACAACAACAACAACGAGAGTCAGGAGGGCTGTGCATCCCCTCAGTGCGTCTACGAGAACCTCAACGGCCTGGTGGCCCCCAGCACCTCGTCCCCGTGCCGGGCCGGTCGCTCCAAGGCGTCCCGGGAGGACGGGAGCTGCTCCCATCGCCGCTCGGCGCTGCTGCACTACGAGAACCTGCCGGCGCTGCCGCCGGTGTGGGAGCTCCAGCCGGCCCGGCACAGGGATGAGGACGCTGCCACGGCCCCCACGCCGTCCCCCAATGGCTTCTCGGAGGCTGGCGAGGAGGAGCCCCTGCAGAATTCCCTGAGCTCGGAGAGCGCGGCCCCGCAGCCTCGCCGCTCCTTCCTGCCCAGAGCCCGGCGCAGTCGCCTGCCCAACGTCTTCAGCTTCGACTTCCCCCGGCCCTGCCCGGAGCCTCCACGGCAGCTCAACTACATCCAGGTGGAGCTGGAGCCTGAGCCCTGCAAGGGACAGCAGGACCCTCCCCGGGTGCCGGCCCCCGCCAGCCCCGGTGCCCGCCGCACCGACTCGTACGCCGTCATCGACCTCAAAAAGACGGCGGCCATGTCCAGCCTGCAGCGGGCGCTGCCCAGGGACGATGGCACCTCGAGGAAAACGCGGCACAACAGCACTGACCTGCCCCTGTGAGGGGCCCCAAGTGCCAGCCCCGGTCTCGTGGCTTTGGTTCCCCCGTCCCTCGCCGTGCCCTGCCCCTGCGGCTGCTGCTGTTGAGGCTCTGTCCATCTGTCCGTCTGTCCGTCCTCCCCCCTCTCCGTGTCGCTCGTTTTTCCAAGCCTTTGTGGGATGTTTGGTGACTCCGAGGGTTGGATTCCGGGTGCCGGCGGTGGCGCGGCACGGCTTGGGGTGGGGCAGAGCAGAGGCAGGGCTGGGCAGTGCCATGGAGGAGTGCTGCCAAAACCCAGCTGCTTTAGGAGCTCCGTGCCAACCGAGCCTGTTCCCTGTGGATTTCGCACCTCCGGGAGAGCTCCGGGAGGCCACTCCAGAGCTGGGATTTGCCTTGTGGTCCCTGGAGATGAGGGAGCTCACGCCGTGGCCTTTCCCCCCTCATCTCACTGTTCCCTCTGTTCCTGAAGCTTTTTATCCTTCTGTCCCTGTCTCGGGTTCAATTTAAATTGGGCAGCTGCAATTCACCGAGGAGGACACAGAGCCATGGGCACTCACTGTGATCACAGAAACCTGATTGCCTAAATCCTTAAAATTCCCTTCCCTGCTTTGCAAGAGGAGGGAAAGGCCACAACCATGAGGGAGGTTGGAAGTTTGATCTAGAAAACTTCACTTGTGCCATACCCTGCTTTGTGTTGTTTGGAGGGTTCTTTTTTTGGCAGCCGCTGAGAAGTGTTGTGGGTTTATTTATTTGTTTACTTTATTTATTTATGAACTGCTCCTTTGCATCCCAGTTCGTTGCCAAACCGGTGCCAGTCCACAGCCTGCGCTCGCTGGGGCTGGCTCCTGCCTTGGGAGCAAAAGAGCTTGGTGGCTTTTTGGGAGCGGGGGGGAAGGAAAACACTGTGGAAAAGAGCAGCTGGGAATCAGGAATCGATGAACTCGGGCCTGACTGTCACAGGGTGGGCGGGAAATGGAATGGGAGACGTGGGAGTGGGAGCGGAGCCGCCGGGCAGCCGAGCTTGGAGTGGCATCAAAGTCGCTGCCTCCACCCACGTGCCTGGCTGGGGCCGGGAGCAGCCTCTGTTCAGTGTTGGGAGTGAATGCGCAGTTTGTTCCCTCAACTACGGACCTGGAAGGGCTGAAATTTCGGGTAAATTTGTGGCCTTTTGCTGTGGATTTGTGTCTCGATGCCGGGGGGGGCCGTGCTGAGCTGCCCCCGGGATGTCCCCCCTGCCCTTCCCCGCGGGACACGCGGAGGCTCAGCCTTCCCCTGGATTCCTCCGTGCCTGTTCCGATGGAGAGCACCGCTCTGGGATGCTCTGGACCTCCCTGCTGGCTGTGCCCGTGTTCCTCCTGGCACAGGAGCTGGATCCGTGCCCAGCGAGGCTCCCGCCGCCTGCAGAGACCTTGCCAAGCCTCGCCTCTGCCTTGTCCTTCGGTGTTTCCCGGTGTTGATGTCCGTGGGTGAGGAGGTAGAGCTCCATCCCCCAGCTCCGAGCTGCTTCTGAGCGCCGGGGAGCTCGAGCTCCGCATTTGGAAAGTTCAGCCTTTATTTTTTATTTATTTTTTGGGGTTTTTGGTGCTGTCGTGTCCTGTTGAGCCGTGACCCTGTGAGGAGCGAGGCCCACGTGTCCCGAGTCCGAGTGGTGCCATGTTTGTGTCGCAGAACGTGGAGTTCTTGGCTTGCTGTTGCACTATAAATTCCAAGTGTGCCACATGCTTCAATCCACTTGGTTTTTCTTTCCCTTTTGGAAGTCCTCGTGCTCGTCTTCCATTCTTTTCGTCCTCCCCGTCCCTTGTGTCACCTGTAACTGAAAGGAAACCCAAGTAATATATTTTTATATGTATAACAAATGACTTTATTTGAAGGAAAAAACCACCCCACCCCAAGTAATGTATCCCCTCCTAAATCCAGCTTTCATTTAGGGAAGTGAGAAGAAATTGTTTATATCTATATATACATATATATATATATATATATAAAAGTTAACTGCGTTAAGCTTTAAATAAAGTATTTAAATAAAGAGTTTCTAAGCTGTCGGTGTCACCCTCTGGGACAGCACAGCTCCCTCTGGAGCCTCTGTAGGAACCTCCTTGAGCTGAGAAATACAAAATCCCTTTTCCTTTTTTCCCCAGAAAGGGAAAAGAGGATGAAGTGTTTTCCATTTCCGTGGAGGAGGAGGTGAGGGCCCTTTCCCACCCCCTTTCCAGGTGGGTTAAATTCCAGGCAAGGTGCTGGGGTAGCTCTGTGTGCCTTGGGTGGCCACAGCTCAGGGCTGGGGCTGTCCTTGGGGCCACCAGCGTGGCCTCGTGTCCCTGAGGGTGGGATGGAAGGGGCTGGGAGCTCCTGGGATCAGGGAATTCCCTCTGGCATTCCTTAAAAAGCCTGGCAATGCCATTTCGGTGGCTCCACCAGAGCTTTGTGTTGGGAAATCCAATCTTGGATCCCTTGAACTGCTGATTTTACATCCTCCAGGTGATCTGGGCTGTCCCACCGGGGCCTCCCCTCCCTCCTTGGCAAATCCAGCGCTCCCACAGGAGGCTGGGAGCGGCAGTGACCAGGAAGTGCTCCCGCAGCAGATCCACGATCGCCGTTCTCCGGCACATCCTTATCCCAGCCATCCCGGAGGAGGCTGCTCCTCTTGTAGGAACGAGAGGAATTCCCTGGAGCTCGAAGATGAAAAAAAGGATGGAGCTGATGGCAGCATCCCGTGAAGCATCCCGTGCTCCCCTGGTGTCCCCTGGTGTCCCCTGGTGTCCCCTGGTGTCCCCGGTGGCCGTGGCCCTGCTGGCTCAGCAGGCTGAGCTCCAGGACGATCCCAAACTCCCCGGGAAGCTTTGGGAATGAAAAGCCGCTCTCGGCCCATTGTTTGCGCTGGGTTGCTCCTCGTTTGAGCCATTCCCTGGGAATCCTAGTGCCAGCAGCCAGGATGGAATTTCGGGATTTCAGGGTGCGCGCCGCGTTCACATCCCAGCGATTTTCCCTCTTTTTCGCTCTTCTGGAAAATTTCCCCAGAACTGTGCCCGCACTAAGCCACCAGGACTCTTTGAGAATTCCGGAATATTCCTTTTTCCAGGTGGAGCGGAGCCGCGTTCGGGCGCCGGGGAGCTCGGGTGGCACATTTGGGATTCTCCCGGCGCAGTGTCGCAGCTTCCTCTAGTGGCCGTGGGGGAAACGCTTCCCGAGGAGGTGAGGAGGGAATCCGAGTCCGTGTTCTCTCATCCCTTCGGTTCTGTGGTTTGGATCTTTTTTTGGAGTTTTTCCCCTTGGCTGTTTCGTTTGGGGTTGGGAATGTTTTCCCCCCGATCCGTGGTGTCCTTATGGAACTCGGTGAAGGTGGATTTTATGGATTTCCCTTTGGGTCTGACACACTCTGCTGGGTTTTCCCCGTGGATGCACTGCTGACTTGGATGGGAAACTGGATTGGGATACCCCGGTGATCTCTCCAGCCATGGAACATCCTCCCAGTTTTCAGTAGAATCCTCACCCTTGGTGGCTCCGTCCATAAATCTGTGTTGGGGTTTCAGGGATCCATCCCGGGTTCCGTGTGTCCAGCTGGTGCAGATGGGTGGGAAAAAGCATCCAAAACCTGCTCTGGGGTTTGTCCCTGAAGCTGAGGGGATGCTCCGAGCTCTCCTCCTCTCCCTCCCAAACTCAGCTTGGTGTTTTAGGAACGGGAAAATTGCGAAAATTGGAAAATTTCACTGCTTCGGTGAAATGTTTGCTGAGACCCTGGCTCTCAAAAAGGGTTTAGGCAGCAAAATGAGGTGAATTTGGGTGGTGGCTGAGCCCTGGGGGTGGAGGTTTCAGTGCTTGGCTGGGGACTGGGTCTGGGTGGTCCCACTGGGGACCGAGCTCCTCCCACCCCCTGGAATTGTGATTTGGGGATGTCTTGTGAGCAGCCATGGGCTGGGCAGAGGGAATATCACAGCCTTGACCTTTCTGTGTGGTTCTTGTTTGAGTCTGAGTTAATCCATCCGATTTCTTCCACTGATATTTCCTCCCTGGTCAAATTCCCAAATAAATCTTGCCCTCTTCCCCTTCCCCAGAACCTGTGGGTAGGAACAGAGCTTCTCTCAGTGCTCCAGTGTCTCATCATGGAAGGGTTTTTTCCTCCTCTAACCCATTTTTGGTGCCTGTTTTTCCCTCAGGGAAGGAGGTGGGAATCCCTGTGAGCTGTGCCTGCCCTACAGGGAGGGGAAAGGAGAAGTGCTGGGGGTTAAAGGATCAATATTTCTGCAGACACTCTCGAATGTGGCTTTTATTTCTGAGGAATTTTATTATCTAAACTGTGCTGTTTACCAAACCAGGGGTGGCATTCCAGCTGCCTGCTCCCTCATTGTCTCTCTGTGTCAAGGAGTGACCGTCAGCAAAGCCATTTCCTAATTCCAGCCTCTTGGAGGGCTGCCCTCAGCGTTTCTGGGAATTTGTGTCTTTCCCCCGACCTCGGCTGCTCTGGAAATGCTGCTCACAGGCAGCAGAACAGGTTTGGGTTGGTTTCTGGGGGTGAATTCATTAGTGAGAACCCTGGGAGCTTTGAAGTTGGCAATTACAAGCCAGGGATGGAAAAGGTTCGTTGTAGAGATGGGATCTGATTTCTTTTCCTTCCTTAAGTGGATTTTTTCCAGCTGAAAGGCCCAGATGCTTCAGTGTCACCTCAAACTCCTCCTGTGCCATTCCTGTCCTCGCCACCTGTGCCTTGGCCACTGAATTTCTGGTGTGGCAGGGGAGCTTTGGGGATTGGGTTGCTGTGAGCTGGGGGTTGCTGTGCAATTGTTCCTCTGGGTTATTCCCATGGAAATCTGGGCAGTCCCTCCCTGAGGAACAGCTCTGTGGCCTGAGGATGGCTCCTGGTTTGCCTGGAAGTGTGACACTGTGAGGAATAAATGGAATAGGAGGGTTGTCCTGGCTGGTGGCACCTTTACAGGACAGTTCCTGGTGCTGCTTCTCCTCTATCAGCTGGAAGCTGTTTCCTTTGTCCTGTCTCTCCAGGCCCTTATCAAAGTCCCTCTACAGCACCCTTAGAGCCCCTTTAGGTTCTCATCATCAAGAAGTGTCTGATCTGCTTAAATTTGGGAATTTAAATGCCTGACCTGGAGCCCAACCCTTTATTTACAGTTTATTTTCCCATTTTTCCTCACGGGAAAAAGAGGAATCTTTATTTGGATGTGATGGAAGCTGTTCCTGGTTACTGTGGCCTCTGTTTTGGAAATAAAACACTACAAGCAGCTCCTGCAGCACCGAGGGAAGGATCCAAGCTCTTGTGTGGGTTCATAAACACAGCTGCTCTGGGGGCAGGGAATCGTGGAATCCCAGACTGGTTTGGGTGGCAAGGAACTTAAAAATCATCCAGAGCCACCCCTGAAACACCTCCCACTGTCCCAGGCTGCTCCAAGCCCTGTCCAACCTGGCCTGGGACACTTCCAGGGGTGGGACAGCCCCAGCTGCTCTGGGAATTCCATCCCAGCTCCTCCCCACCCTCACAGGGAATAATTCCTTCCCAATATCCAACCGAAATTTCCTCTCCTTCAGCCTAAACCCATTCCTCCTTGTCCCTCACTCCAGTTCCTGATGAACAGCTCCTCTCCAGCTCCTTGGAGCATCTCCAGGTGCTGGAAGAGGCTGTGAGGTCTCCACAGAACCTCCTCTTCTCCAGGTTCCGTGACCAAACCCATTTGGATGCATTTCCTAGAGAATATTTGGGTTGTAACTCAGAATGTTTTGGTTGGTTTGGGTGCTTGTCTTTGGGTGTTTGTGGTTCCTTTGTTTTCATGGGGAAAAAAAAGATGAAGAAGGAATTTTCTGACTTTGTGGGCTGTGTGAGGATGTGGAGTGTGGGTGAAACCCTCAGGGTGGGCTGCACCTTCCTGGGGGTTACAGCACCTGGATATGGGATGGGGAGGGAATCGTGTGCTCCACAAAATAAATGAATGGAAAAATGGGTGATTTCTGTCCAAGAAGGGAAAGCAGGAGCAGGTAGGACACAGAAACAAGCTCATCTCCTGGAGTGAAGGTCTGGGATGCTGATGAAGAAAAGGCAGGACAGCACTGGAGAAGACCTTGGAGGAAAGCAGAGAAGGAACCTGGGGACCACCTTGGAGGAAAAGACAGAAGGAACCTGGGACCATCGTGGAAAACCCAGGAGAAGGAACCTGGGACCATCCTGGAAGACCCAAGACAAGGAACCTGGGACCATCGTGGAAAACCCAGGAGAAGGAACCTGGGACCATCCTGGAAAATCCAAGAGAAGGAACCTGGGGACCATCCTGGAAAGACCAAGAAAAGGAACATGGGGATCACCTTGGAGGAAAAGAGAGAAGTACCATGGGGGCCATCCTGGAAAACCCTAGAGAAGGAACCTGGGACCATCATGGAAAACCCTAGAGAAGGAACCTGGGACCATCCTGGAAAATCCAAGAGAAGGACCCTGAGGGCTCCATCTCCTCGCCCCGTGTCCCGGGAAAGCCTCTCGGCCGGCAGCCTCCATCCCCGCTCTCTCCAGCGGCGGAAGGAGGGCAGACAAAAGCCTTTCCCTCCCGCGCCAAGAGCCGCGAGTCCCTTTGTCCCGGGGCAAGGCTCGCGCAGCTTTTGGCGAGCGCAGGCACGGCCCGGCGCGGTGACGTCGGGTCCCTCGGCGGCGATAAGAGCCGACCCCTTATCGGATCGCTCCCCTTTGATCTCGCCCCCGAGGCCGCGCGCGGCTCTGCCCTCAGGACGCCGATTCCGCAGAATCCTGGTGGCCCGGGGCACAAAGAAGCCCTTGAGGCCGGGGCTGCCAGAGGTGCTAATGGAAAGCGGAGGTCAGCAGATAAGGGCCGGCGCTGCCTCCCGGGATAAAAGCGGGAGCCCGGGCAGCCCTGCCCGGCTGCTCCCTCCTCCCGAGGGGTGACCGCGGACTGCTCGGCACCATGAAGTGGCTCTTGGTGGTCCTGGCGTGCCTGCAGCTGGCCGAGGGGGCGGTGAGGTGGGTGAGGTGTGCGGGGCGAGCGGGGAGAGGGCGGAGAACGGAGCCTGAGGATGCTGAGGCGCGGGGAGTGCGGCGTGGGCACGGCCCAGGATGGCTCCCGGGGACACGGGGAGCTCCTGAGAGCAGCTCCTGGGACCTGGAGAGCTCCTGGGACACGGAGGGCAGCTCCTAGGATTCTGGAGAGCAGCTCCTGGGGACCCGGAGGGTTCCTGGGGATGTGGAGAGTTCCTGGGACATTGAAAACTCCTGGGGACATGGAGAACACCTGGGGACATGGAGAGCAGCTCCTGGGACCTGAAGGGCTCCTGGGATCTGGAGAGCAGCTCCTGGGACCTAGAGAGCTCCTGGGACATGGAAAGGAGCTCCTAGGATTCTGGAGAGCAGCTCCTGGGGATGTGGAGAGCTCCTGGGGACATGGAGAGCAGCTCCTGGGACCTTGAGAGCAGCTCCTGGGGCGTGAAGGGCTCCTGGGACATGGAGAGCATCTCCTGGGACCTGGAGAGCATCACCTGGGGACGTGAAGAGCTCCTGCCATGGCTCAAAGGAGCCCAGAGAACCGAGGCTTTGAAAATGCCCAAATCTGCTGATTTTCCTCTCTGCTCATTTGGGTTTTCTCTCCCTCTGTGCAGGGTCAGCCTGAGGAAAGGCCAGTCCATCCGGGACAAGATGAGGGCAGCAGGGGTGCTGGCAGATTTCCTGAAGCACATTAAATACGACCCCGTGAAGAAATACCAGCCCAGGCAGGGCTCTGTGGTCAGCGTGCCCATCGCCAACCACCTGGATGTGAGTGCCCCACACTCCTCCTCACTGCCTCTCCTCCCTCCTTCTCGGCTGCCACAGCAATCCCTGAGCCTCCAGGAATGAGAAATTGCTTTTTTTCCCCCCTTCCCCACTCTGTTTTGAACTTTAAGGAAGTTTTTCCCCCAGCCACAGAGAGTGAGGCTTTTCTGTATGAAACAAACCACAATAATTGTTTAATATTTCGGTTTTGGGGAAGGAAAAGCGGGATGGGAGCTCAGTGTGCTCCTGCCTGGTGGGGTCTGAGGGTGAGCCTGGCACTGAGATGCCAGGGGGAAGCCTGGACTGTCCCTGAGCCCGTGGCCAGTGGAGATTCCCTGGTTTTTGCAGTCCTCCTACTTCGGGGAGATCAGCATCGGGGAACCTCCCCAGAAGTTTCTGGTGCTCTTCGACACCGGCTCCTCCAACCTGTGGGTGCCATCCACGGACTGCAAGAGCCCTGCCTGCTGTGAGTACCCCCAGGTGCTGTGAGCAGAGCTACTGCTGCTCCTAGGAGTAATTAGTACTGACTAATTAGTACCGACTATTACCCCATCACTGCAGGGATCAAGGCTTGGTGCATTTCTGAGCATCCCAGACTGACCAAGCCAAGATGGGTTTAGGTGCCAGTGGGTGCCTTGTCCTTGTCCTTGTCCTTGTCCTTGTCCTTGTCCTTGTCCTTGTCCTTGTCCCTGTCCTTGTCCTTGTCCTTGCCCCTGTCCCTGTCTCTGTCCTTGTCCTTGTCCTTGTCCCTGTCCTTGTCCTTGTCCCTGTCCTTGTCCCTGTCCCTGTCTCTGTCCTTGTCCTTGTCCCTGTCTCGTCCTTGTCCTTGTCCTTGTCCTTGTCCTTGTCCTTGTCCTTGTCCTTGTCCTTGTCCCTGTCCCTGTCCTTGCCCCTGTTCTTCCCTGTCCTTCCATGTCCCCTGTCATGTTGGGGACATGACGATGCCAGCCCAAAAATGACCCCGGGATGCTGCTCTGGGGCAGCTGGCACCTTCCTTGGGAACCTCGGAGCCCTCTGCCCGGTTCAGGGATGGCCAAACCCCCACGCCCATCTCAGGAACCCCAGGGTGCTCCCTGGCCCATCCATAGCCAAGAGGAAGAGCAGGAATTGCGGAGCTGATGTCCTGCTGGCAGCAGAGCTCATCCCTGATGGTGGGAGAGGGATGAGGATTTCAGTGCCAGGGCTTTGCTGAGTGCTTGTGATGCCTGCAAACCCCAAAACCCTGAGAGACAACCACGGGGCAGGGGAGCAGCCTGTCCTGCTCCTTGGGGATTATCCTGACAGAGCATCCAGCAGGGAAATCCCACATTCCCAGGGCTTTTCCCTCTTCTCTCTCCCCTCAGTCAACCACGCCAAGTTCAAGCCCCGTGACTCCTCCACCTTCAGCCCCATGGGTCGTTCCTACACCGTGTCCTACGGCAGTGGCTCTGTCACCATCGTGCTGGGCTGTGACACGCTCAGGGTGAGCTCTCCCCGTGCCCCCCCTGCCCTCCCTCTGCCATCTCTGTCACTCTGAACACACACACACACACACACACACACACACACAGAGTGGAGGTGGTCAGAAAAGGAAACAAAAAAAAAGGGGGAGTTTAATTCTTTTATTGGTTATTTTTATACTTTGGAACCTCGTGGATTGGACAGTGAGATCTTCTCCTCTCTAATTTCACTGCTTTCAATCAAAGTCTATCAAAAACTTCTTTTAGCAGGAATGGAAGGAAAACAAGAGAGACAGAAATACAGCTTTTGTTTACAGAAAGATTTGAGTGAGAACTCTGTAGTAGATTTTTAAAACAATCAGAAGGCTGAAATCCAGGGTGACAGATCTCCCCATGGAATGAGCCCAGGAGCAGCCTAAGGGCAGATCTCACACCCTGTGTAGCCAAAGCTTGGACAAACCTCAGGCAGAACTGATATAAAAGTGTTTATTGCCACCCTCAACCATGCAACTGTGCTTTGGTTGGGTTTTTGTTGGAGTCCAAGATAGTTGGAAAACTCCTCAAATTCTCCTGAGGGGGTCTGAGACCCTCGTTGGGACCCCAAGAGGACACAGTCTTTGATCTGTGCCCATGGGAGAAGCTTCCAACACTTATGGATGAATTAAAAACATCCAAAATATAAGATAGATTGTAGTTTAGTTTATCACAGGGTGAAAATTTGCAGTTTTGGGTTTTGTAGTATGGAAGTAAATGGAAGGAAGATGGAGGTTTTTGGGTGCTGTCCAGGGTTCTTCTTCTTCTTCCTTTACTCCAACTTCTGCTGTGACAGTGGCACAGAGACATTGGTAAAATAGATTTGAGGTAAGGGAAATGTGTTAAAAATAGATGATAGTTATTGGCACAGAATTATAAATATAGCATGTTTTAATTAATTGGGTGAAAACTCTTTAAAACAGCACCGCATTCTCAGTCTCGTGGTCTTGCAACTGCAATTTTAGAGTGCCAAGCCCAGGCTTAGGGCTTGGGATTTGAGATAAGAAAAGATCAAACAACAAGGAAAACTGAAAATTGCAAGTCCAACTCCTTTCTATCCAGTACGAGACTTTGATACAAGAAGAAAAACCCCTGTTTGCCAGGTTTTACCCCAACTCCTGGAGGTTCCTCCCCATTTTCCATTCTCCCTGGTGCTGTTTGGCACCATCCGTGACCCCGCAGTGCCTTCGGAGCAGCATCCACCGCTGGGGTTTGCCCGGCTGAGCCCGGATCTCCTCCCCCTGCAGATCCAGAGCATCACAGTCACCAAGCAGGAGCTGGGGCTCAGCCAGGAGGAGCCCACCCAGCCTTTCTACTTCGCGGATTTCGATGGCATCCTGGGCATGGCTTACCCCTCGCTGGCCGTGGGAGGGACGGGCACGGCTCTGGAGGGGATGCTGGAGCAGAACCAGCTCGCTGAGCCTGTCTTCAGCTTTTACTTCTCACGGTAAAAACAAAAAAAAACCAAACCTTTCGGGGCACTCTGCTGATGCTTTTCCCCCCCGGTTGTAATATTAAAGCTAAAATATGGTTTAGGGGGGAAAGGGTTTTTTACTTCGGTGTTTGTTTTGGGATCCTCGGGTGCAGCACTGGGTCCAGGTGGAATGCCCTGAAAATGCATGCACACCCCTTACTCAAAAATGCACACAATTATAGGCTTTGAAAAATTAATATATTTATCAAAGATTTCTTAATGAGAGGCTTGAGTGAACTCTTTGTTTTGAGGAATTTTCTCTTTTCAATGGGCGTATTTTAGTTTACAAAAAATAGGTTCTGGAGAGGACCTTGGAGTCTGGGGCTTTTAGACTGTTTGGTCTCTTGGTTTAACAGTACAGCAGGTCTCAGCTAAGTTATTAGTCTTGGAAAATTACATCTATGTGGGCTAAAATCACTAAGAATACATAAAACTATAAAAGAGTATGCGAGAGGGGTATAAAAGGAAAAAACAAATAAATCATTCTGCCATCACTGCGCATCCCAGTGCGCCCTGCCCGTCCCTGGGAGCATTCCTTGGGGGTTTATCCCTCTCTAGCCTGTGTTTATCACACAGATTTCCCCATCCCTGCTGCTGTGACTCTGTTTTTTTGGCAGGCAGCCCACCTACGAGTACGGGGGAGAGCTGATCCTTGGTGGTGTCGACCCTCGGCTCTTCCAGGGGAACATCACGTGGGCACCAGTGACACAGGAGCTCTACTGGCAGGTGGCACTGGAGGAGTGAGTGCTGTTTGCACCCCTGGCCATCACCCCCTGCCGCCTCAGCTGCAGATTTGCAGGGCTCAAGGCTGGGTTTTGGGGCTGGTGGGTGCCCAGAACCACCTCTTGTCCCTGTTGTCCTGCCAGGTTTGCCATCGAGCAGTCGGTGAGCGGCTGGTGCAGCCAGGGCTGCCAGGCCATCGTGGACACAGGGACATTCCTGCTGACCGTGCCCCAGGAGTACATTGAGAGCATCGTGGAGGCCCTGGGGGCCCAGGAGACCAGCTATGGGGTGAGGGCAGGGATTCTGGGGGGTGGGCAGCACTGGGGGGGGCTTGGCATGGGAATCGGAGCCCTGGGCTCGGCTGGGTGCCACAAAACTCACGTGGCACCTGCAGAACAAGGGACAGTGAGGGTGAGGGGACATCAGGCTGAGAGAGGTGGGGGTGTTCAGCCTGGGGAAGAGAACTTTGTGTTCAGCCCCTTCCAGGATCTGAGGGGGCTACAGGGAAGCTGGAGAGGGACTTGGGACAAAGGCCTGGAGTGCCAGGACAAGGGGGAATGGATTCAGGCTGAGGGAGAGGAAACTGGGGTTGGATATAGAGAAGGAATTCTTCCCTGTGAGGGTGGGGAGGAGCTGGAATGGAATTCCCAGAGCAGCTGCGGCTGCCCCTGGATCCCTGGGAGTGCCCAAGGCCAGGTCAGGCAGGG
>VZTN01014907.1:47202-64145 GCA_013400515.1 Erpornis zantholeuca
CAGCCGAGCGGAGCCGAACCACTTCGTTTCCTCGCCGTTCCCCACGGGTGAGTGCAAGGGCGAGGGGTCCCGGGGGTCCCCGGGGAGGGGGGGCTCAGCAGCCGTGCGGCGGGGCCCCCTCGGCTCGGAGCCCACCTTGCGGGGGTGGTATGGCGGTGTTGGGGTGCTCCCCCACCCTCCTGCGCCATCCCGGGCCGCTTTGAACTCGCAGTTGGGTTTTTTTTCCCGTATTTTGCTGTAAATAATGCGCCCCCNCCTTCCCAAAAAAACATCGGTCCCGGGGGCTGCGAGACCCCCGGCAGCCCGGGGGGACCTGCCCGGGTCGCCTTTCCCATCGGGAACCCCCCCGGACCCGGCGCTCCACGCGTGGGGAAACTGAGGCACGGATGCTCCGGGACATCCCCGGTGCGCTCGGGGGGTCCCGGGCACCTCCGGGTATGGGGGACACAAAGTGGGACCTCTTTTTGGGGTCTGAAAAGATGGGAAAAGTTGGGCTGCCTCGTGTCACACGGCTCTTAGGGGGTCACCGAGAGGACACACGGTGTCCCGGGGAATTTGGGGGGGCATAGAGGGGGCTGCCCCGAGCCTCCAGCCGCCGATTAATTATATTCACGAATTAATCGCGAGGCAGGAAAGGATTACGTAGCCCCCCAGAGCTTGGGGGAGTCAGATGATGGGGGAAATTTCCTTAAAAAAAAAAAAGAAACCAAACCAAACCAAACCAAAAAAAAAGAAAAAAAAAATAGAAACACGAAGAAAATCTGGTGGTTATTGTGCTTTTCTAAGATAAATAAATAAGCCGGTGCGAGTCCGGGGAAAGCAGGGCCCGCTTCCAGGAATCCCGGCGCTCCTGCGCGTTCCCTTGGGGCACGGGGGGAGTTGGTGTTTTTTATATAACAGAGTCCGGCAGGCAGCGAAGGCAGGGATTGGGGGGGGTTATTTTTTCTTCCCCCCCCCCCTCCTTCCTCTGTACTTCCCTGCCATGTTTGCTTGGCTTCATGCACGGCTGCTCCGGCCCGAGCTGGGAACGGGGCTGGTTTCTCCCAGCCTGCGCTCGCTCACCTGCCGCGGGAGGGATCCGGCGTGGCAAACCCGAGCTGGGAGAGCGCTGGGAATTGGGGATCGGGAGTTGGGAACCCACCCGAGGTTCTGGGTGGGGATGGTGGCCGTGGGTCAGGCCGGCACGTGGTGAGGCGTGGAGAGGAGTTCGGTGTTTTCCGAGGGATGCTGGATTCGCTTCCTGAGGGATGCTGGGTTCGCTTCCCCGAGGGATGCTGGCCCAGCGTGTTTTCCGAGGGATGCCGGCCCGGCCTGGTCGCCCTTATCAGTCGGAAACTGCGCCGGGGTGGAGCTGGCTGCAGCGGGGCCATCCAGCATCCGGGTGTTTGGGATGGAGCTGTGATTCCAGCCAGGCTTTTTATTGTTTTTATTGCTTTTTCCACGCTCCACGGCGCCGGGTTCGCGGCACGTGTGTGTTCCTGCTCCCCCCTGCCCTGCCCTGCCCAGGATTCCCTGTTTGCCTGGAAGAGCCCCTTGGGACAGCACCGTGGATCATCGGAGCAGGGAGGACATTCCCAGGGCTGAGGGTGGGGTGGCCCGAGCAGCACAAAAAACAGGGAAATGGGGCCAGGGAGGCCACGCTGGGGGTGTCCCCCTCAAAAAATCCACGGTGCTGAAGGTAAAAACATCCTCTGGCTCCCCATGGGTCCTCCCGTGTTGGAACGGGGAGCTGGGGGTCCGATGTGGTGGGATCTCATCCCTGGATTGCTGTTTGTCCCTCCTTCCCTGGGGTGTGGACAGGAGGGATGATGGAGCTGCCACATCCCCGTCCCCTGTGTGCTCCACCCCTGGGGACAGCTGGAGTTTTTGGGGGTGGTTTAGGGACACCTCCAGCTGGACTCGCCCCAAGGGAGCTGTTTTGTAACTGCCCTGCGTGGGGTTCTCCCATATCCCGGACAAAGAGGAAGTGGAGGGGGGGAAGCAGCGGCGTCCTGGGCGTGGGGCTGGAGCCTGGCAGTGCCACCACACGTCCCTGGGGCAGCGTCGTGGCAGCCATGCTGCTGCTGGTGGCTGTTCCACGACAACTTCCCAGATCCCCTGCTCGCTCTGCGAGAATCTCAGGGATCCCAGCAGGATCCCAGGGCGATCCCAGGGCGATCCCAGCGCTGCGTCTTGGACACCCCCGTGAAAGAGCAGAGTGCTCGGAGGTGCCAGGTGTGCTGTCACCTCCCTGTGGTGGCCTTCCCGTGGTGCCACCACCTCCGTGAGCTTTGCCAGGCTGCGTGATCCCGGTGTGGAGGCAGCTGGGATGACACCGGTGATTCCTGGCACGAGCTGTGGTCGTTGTCACCGGCGCTGTGACACTTGGAAGGGTGCAAGGGGAGGGTGATCTCTTCCTGACCACACAGGGATTATGTGCTCATTTTTCCTCTCGCTGGCATGCCCAGGAAAAGCCCTGATGGCTCTTCCCTAATCCATTCCAAGTTCCTCCTGGCACCTGGCTTTTGGTTGGAGTGGGTTTTCCGTGTGGATTTGCCTGCATGGGGCTCCCCTGACACGGCCAGGCCAGGATTGCAGGAGGCTCTGGGTGCTGCCCCTCGCCTTCCAAGGAGGCTGAGAAAACCAGGAACGGGGGATGCTCCATCTCTGGAGGCACGGGGGCAGTTTTGGGGGCTGTTTTGAGGAGGTAAATCCCGCAGAGATGGAGCAGGAGCTTTGGGATGGGCACCGCGGGATGGTTTGCAGCGAGTGTTGGGTGGGATCACTTGGGAAGGGTTCAAGGTGTCCCAGTGCCACATCCCCACGGTCCCCACGGGTTGTGCCACCTTCCTCCGAGTGCCCCATGGTCCCCACGGGTTGTGCCACCTTCCTCCGAGTGCCCCATGGTCCCCACGGGTTGTGCCACCTTCCTCCGAGTGTGCTCGGCTCCAAACAAACTCCCCACACCCCGCGCTCTGCCTCGGTCCCCTCCTTTGCTTAAATGGGTGCAAATTCCGGATAAACCTGAAATTCCCAATGTGGGGACGGCCGGGGGAGTTCTTGGAGCCTCAGGGACGAGCGAGGGCAGCAGCGCTGGCTCCTGCCCAGGCTGAGCGTTCAGGACTTTGTGGGAGCCGCACGAGGTGGGAATTTTTGGCAGGAAATGAGGAGGGGGCTGCATCCACCTGGCCCACACGGGGGGAGCGTTTCCCCTGCTCCCAGGGGAGGAGAGAGTAGGTGCCGGCGGGTTTGGCTGAGCATTTTGGGCACCGGGAAAGGCGAAGGAGAAATCCCAGCCTGGTGGGAAAAACCTCCGGGCTCCTCCACGGGTCCAACCGGCGCAACGTGCCCGGGAGAGGCGGCAGCGCCCGAGGGCCAGGAGCAGCCCCGGCGGCGCCGGCACCGTGCCAGGCCAGGGGCTGGATTGGCAGCGGGGGCTCCCGAGAGAGCAGTTTGACCTTCACGGAGCAGGAAAGTGCCGGGCTGAGCCTGGCAGAAAGGAGGGGACGGCACAAACCTCTGCCGAGCGGGTAAGCTGGGCACGGAGAGGTGCTGCCTGCAGGGGGGGGGATGGCGAGCCCTGGGGTGCTTCGGGAGGGACAGTCCCCAAAGGGCTGTCCCCGCTTTGTTTATTCCCGGGGCTGCCGGCCCTGGCATGGGTTACACGAGCTCTGCCTCCACCGAGCCTCCGGGCCGGGCGCTGGGGGCTGGACACGGCGTATTTATAAATATTACCTCCTTCCAGCAGCATGGAGCTCGCAGGGAGGGAGGGAGGAGGGATGGAGGCGGCGCTGGGAGTGCCTCTGGCACGGCGTGGCCGCTGTCACCTCGCACCTTGCGCTGGTGGCAGGTGGCACCGCCAGCCTGGGGCGCGTGGGGCTCCAGGGATGGTTCTGCCGAGCATCCCCGCTTTTTTTTTTGGGGATGGTTTCTAGGATTTTGGTGCTGTCCCAGCCCCCCTTGGAGCGGTGTGTGACCCCCTGGATCCCGGCTGGGGGGGCCGGGATGTGCTGCTGTGCCGCCGGTTCCCCTGACTGCTCATTTATTTATGCGGTTATTTTAAAAAGCCAACACCGCCCGGAGTGACCCCGAGCCGGCGTTTTCCTTTCGGGGCTGCTCTCCCGGCTCTCTCCTTTCCCGAAGGGAGCCGGGATGTGGAGCAGGACCCGGAGCATTCCCGTCCCTTCCAAGGTCACCGCGGTCCCCTCCCGTGTCCCCGCGATTAATCACCGCGCCCGGGGTGGCGGCTGGGCCCATCCTCCTGCCTGTTCACACTTTTATTTTTAATTGCTGCCGGCGGGGGGGAGGCCGCGGAGGGGGCAGGGGCTGTGAATTCCCAGCGCGGTCAGTCGGACAGTGATGTTTCAATCAGGGCTCTGCAGCTCCTCAGCTTCGGAGGCTCCGACCCCTCCACTTTGGGGTCCCGCGGCTTCCTCTGCCTCTCCCTGCACCCAAACCTGACCCGCAGTCGCCAACCTCCACCTGTGAGCCTCATCTGTAGCCATCCCTCATCTGTGTGGGCTTTTTGGGGTGAAAGAGAGGATTTTTGGGGTGGAGAGACACCGGAACAAGGCTGTGTGTGTATATTATTAACCCCATCACGTCCCTTCTGGCAGGACCTTGGCACCTCCAGAACCGGGGGGAGGCTTTTTCTGGACCCCATTTACTCGGTGACACCAGGGACCGATTCTTCTCCCTCCACCGATTCCCTGACCCCTCCTGGGCGGGCCAGGCTTACCTGGGTGTTTTGGGGACCAGCCCTGGTAATGTTTTTTCCCGTGGCCGGATCCCTTTTCCAGGCTCGGCGTTTAACTCGGGGCAGGGAAAAACATTTGGCCTCTGACCCAGCGCCTGTTAACAGCGTCCCGCTCGGCGTTGCTGAGATTCCGGGGCTAAAAACAGTCCCGGTGACTCAGGCTCTCGCTGCTGCTGTCAACTGACCCCGGCGTGCCTCTGCCAAGCCCCTCCTTCTCCTGCTCCTTCTCCCTTTCAGGGAAGGAGCCTCTGGATGAGGCTGGGATGGTTCCTGTCCAGCTGCCCCGCGCAGCTCCTTGGCTGGGTGATGGGGAGGGGGCACTGCTGCTCGCTGGGGTTGGAAATGGGGTTCAATCCTCCTGTTTTTCCTCATGCCAGAGGCTCTGGGTGGCATCTCTGGAGTGTCCAGTCAGACCTCGTGGTCAGCGTTGGTGTTGGGTGGAGGTTTCTGAGGATGGCCCTGCTGCCAGGTGTCCCTGTTGGTGGGGAGGAATCCTTTCCTGAGATCCTGTGGAATCCTTTCCACAGCTCCCTCCTGGTCCTGCCCACCCCAAATCTTTCCCTGAGACCCCACCCCTGTCCCACAGCTCCTTCCTGGGGCTGCCCACCCCAAATCCTTCCCTGAGACCCCCATCCCACAGGTCCCTTCTGGGCCTGCCCACCCCAAATCTTTCCCTGAGACCCCACCCCTGTCCCACAGCTCCTTCCTGGGGCTGCCCACCCCAAATCCTTCCCTGAGACCCCCATCCCACAGGTCCCTTCTGGGCCTGCCCACCCCAAATCTTTCCCTGAGACCCCACCCCTGTCCCACAGCTCCTTCCTGGGGCTGCCCACCCCAAATCCTTCCCTGAGACCCCCATCCCACAGGTCCCTTCTGGGCCTGCCCACCCCAAATCTTTCCCTGAGACCCCACCCCTGTCCCACAGCTCCTTTTTTTTTGCACAGGGATGTGGTACAGAGCAGGCCTGGGGTGTCCCCAGCAGTGTCACACAGGTGTCCTCGTTGTGGCATTGCCCCATCCTGCTGGGGACCAGCTGGGAGTGCTGGAGGGATCCCCTGTGCTGCTGTGGTCACAGAATGCTTGGGGACCTTAAAGCTTGTCACATTCCCTGGGTAGGGACACCTCCCACTGTCCCAGGGTGCTCCAGCCTGGCCTTGGGCACTGCCAGGGCTCTCCATGGGCAGCCACAGCTTCTCTGGGCACCCTGTGCCAGGGCCTGCCCACCCTCACAGGGAGGAATTTTCTCCCAATATCCCATCCATCCCTGCCCTCTGGCAGTGGGAAGCCATTCCCTGGGTCCTGGCACTCCAGGCCCTTTTCCCTCTCCATCTTTCTTGTCAGCTCCCTAAACTTCATCTTTTCCAGCCTATTTCCCACCTGTAATCCAGGTGCTTGCTCTGCACCCACTCTGGGCACACGGAGGGTGAGCAATCCCTGCGTGCCACATCCCCTGGAGTGACAAGGGACAGCTTGTACCCCTCTGTATTTACAGAGGTTTCCTTTCAGCCCCCTTGGGACAGACCCAGCCCCTGGCTCCTGTCCCCCACCGGTGGCAGCAGCTGCATCAATTTTTCCACGCTTTTTCTCGGCCCTGTTGCTCCCTCCTGTGCTGCAGTGACAAAAACAATGTTCAGAGGGTTTTTGTTGTTTTTTTTTTTTGCAACTTCCCCCCCTCTCCCCGCACCCTGCGTGGCCACAGAAAATGAGGAACACGGGGCTGGCCCGGAGCGCGCAGGAGCTGTGACCTGCTGGCCCCTGGAGGCTCCCCCAGCCCTGCTGTTGTGCACACAGGTACCCCCTGCCTCCTTGTCCCCTGTCCCCACACAGCAGGGTGACAGCAGAGCCCGTGCCCAGGCTGGGGTGGCTTTGTGGGGTGGCTTTGTGGGGTGGCAGCTGGGTGACATGGGATGCCAACCCCGCATTCGGAGCTGCCCGAGCCCGGCTGTGCCTGCCCGGGTTGGGGTCCCCTCCCTGCCACCCCCGTGTCCCTCCCCACCCCCTCGGCGTTTGAAAACGAGAAAGGAGGAAGGAAGGAAGGAAGGGAAGGCTGGGCTGGCCGGTGGCGAGCGAGTGGCGAAGCTGTTTTCACTTCTTTCTTCTCCTTTTCCTTTCCACCGCCCCTCGGTCTCCAGCCCAGCGCGGGGTTTGGGTGGGTGGGTGGTGCCTGCCCTGACCCCCCCCCCTTCCTTTCCCCGGGGGTCCCCGCTCCAGCCCGGAGCCGCTGATTGATTTTTGCTGATTGATTTTTCCGCTCATAAACGGCCGCGATCGACGGGGAAATAAAACACGGGAGGGAGCGGGGCTGGGCAGCGGCGCCTGCTGCAGGGAGTGCGGGGGCTGCTCAGCTCGGCAGGGCATCGCTCTCCCCCTGCTCGGAGGGGTGACACGGCGTGGGTGGCACTCTCGAGGGGCGGGCAGGACGGTGCCACCTCCCCTGGGAGGGTAAAGCGATCCCCGAGGCTAAATCTGGAAAACTCCTCCGGGCAGCTTGGGTTTGTCACCCACACCTGGAGCCTGGTGTGGCTTCTCCAGGCGTTGCGTCCCTTCAAGGTGGCACTGGGTGCCCCTCTGCCAGCCTGGGCGGTGGGTCTGTCACCAGCCTGGCTGGTGGCATTGCGGGGCAGTGCCTGATGTCCCCTCCAGCACCGGGAGCACCGGCTGTCACTGTCACTGTCACTGTCACTGTCACTGTCACTGTCACTGTCACTGTCAGTGTCACCGCAGGGCTGAGGGACAGCTCGGGGTTGTGCGGAGCCCTGAAGGGGCTGAGGGAGAGTTGGAGCAGCTCTGGGGATCCTCCAGCTGGAGCCAGCCCCGAGTGCCATCCCGGGACGTTGGGTTCTTGCTGAAATAACACCCCCGGAGGGAGAGCGAGGAAGGGCCAGAAATAACCGTGCTGCTGAGGAGCCGCAGAGATATTTGGGAGGGAGATGCATTCCCTGGCTCCGGCCCCGCTCTGGGGCTGGGGGTGCTGATGGAGCCTGGACAGCCCCGTGTCCTGTGTTCCTCCGGACAGGAGAAGTGGAGTTGGGCTGTGGAGAGGGGTTGGGATCATCCAGCTTTTCCCTGGGGTGTGGAGAGGGGCTGGAGTCATCCAGCTTTTCCCTGGGGTGTGGAGAGGGGCTGGAGTCATCCAGCTTTTCCCTGGGGTGTGGAGAGGGGCTGGAGTCATCCAGCTTTTCCCTCCCCTTCAGCCACCCTTCAGCCCCTCCATCCCCTTCCTGACTGCTCCATCACTCGCCCTGGGCCTGCCATCACTGCCGTGCCTCCCTGTGCCCCAGGGTGAGCCTCGCCAGGGTCTCCTTCCAGTAGAGACCAGTCTGGAGCTCCCACTGGCGCTGGGATCTGGCTCAGTGGGAGAACCTCTGGGTGCCCTCGCAGGAATAGCAGGACAGAGCTGCCATTCCTTGTGCTCCTCTGGAGAGGCGTCAGGGGAGGGTGGGATGTGACCCCAGGGTGGGACGTGGGCTCCGTGTCCCCATCCTGTCCCACTGCCGCCCTCCTGCCGGGGCTGACTCAGAGCGAAAGCAGAAGCTGCTCAGCATTTTGGGGGGTGGGGGGGAAGCCAAGCAGAACCAAAGGGGTTATTTTAAACCTGACCTAATTTCCCCCCTCTCGTCACCGAGCCCAGCTCTGGCCACCCCTTCCCCATCCTCATCCTCACCTTCTGCAGCTCTTCTGGGGGGCTTTTGACTCTCCCACCCCTCTTTTCTGTAAGGGGGGGGTCCTGCAGCCGGGCTGGGGGTGGCACCGGGGCCAGCAGGGCTCTGTGGCTGTGAGTGGCTGTGCCTCGGCACCCTTCCTGTGGCACCCTCGAGCTCCCACGAGTGCCAGCCCTCCCTGAGAAAAGCCTCTCGTGTTTGGGGTTGTACATCCCCCGTGGGCACCAGCTTGGGGTTTCCCCCGTAATTCAGCCTTGTTTTGGGGTTGTTCATCCCCCGTGGGCATCGGCTCTGGTTTTCCCCCATAATTCAGCCTTGTTCCACCCTCTGGGGGCTCTCACCGGGGTCTTTTACAGGGGTTCTGCTGTTCCCCATCCCAGCACTCCCCGTGCCCTCGGGCTGTTTCCCCCTTATCGAAGCTCCTGTGGATCTCCGGCCCAGGATCCGGGCTCCCATCCCCCTTCGGACAGGCCACCACGGCTAATTAATTCCCTTCCCCTCGCCGCTCAATAGTTGCTCTCGAGCTGTGTAATCGCGCTGCCGTCCGTGCTGCCTTGATTTAATTTCCCCTCCGGGTAGCACATGGCACCGGCTCCGCATGGCTGCCACCACCGCAGCCCCTCCGTCTCTGCTCCCACCTCGCGTTTAAACACCAAACCCCCCCCCCCAGATCTGTCTGGTTTTTCCCCCCACCTCGTTCCCCTCGCGGGTTTTCCTTCGCCTCCCCTGGGATGCTGCGCTCCAGCCCCGCATCCCTCACGGCATTCCCTCCCCGCCCCGCGTGGGGAAGCAGCCCCGTGGAAAGCCCTGGCGGCTGGGGCAGCTCCCCGTGCCCCGGCAATCCTCCCCCCTCCGCGGGCCGCCGTCCCCTTTGTCCGGGGACAAGGGACAAGGGAACAAGGGCCGGTCTGTGCCGGGCGGGGGCCGCTGCGGTCCCCCCCGTGCCCGCGCTCGCGTGCGGGCCCCGCACAGAGCCCGCCTTGTTCGCCCCGCGCCGGGGCCGGGCTTGGGCACGGGGGTTAAACCTGCCCCCGGCTCCTGGCACCCGCCGGCCTTTTCTTCCTGCTCTTCCCTCGCTTTCTCTTTCCCTTTCGCTGCCGGGCTCGCTCCGGGTCCTGCCGTCGCTGCTGCCGGTGTTCGGGAAGTGGCTCCGGGGTGAGTGCACGGTGCGGGGTCCTGGCTGCTCCATCGGCAGGGGGCAGTGGGACAGGATGGGGGACACGGGGCCCACGTCCCACCCTGGGGTCACATCCCACCCTCCCCTGATGCCTCTCCAGAAGAGCACAAGGAATGGCAGCTCCATCCCTTCCTGCCAGGCCCTGATCCTCCCCTCTCCTTGTCAATCCCAGCTCTGGCCACCCTTCCCCATCCTCATCCTCATCCTCATCCTCATCCTCATCCTCATCCTCATCCTCGGCAGTTCCCCTTCTCAGGAGCTTCCCCAGGGCTGCTTTTGACTTTCCCACCCCTGTAAGGAGGCAGGAACCTGGAGGGGGTTCCTACATCCAGTCTGGGTGGTGGGACCAGATCCTCCTGCTCTGTGACAGCAGAGCCAGCACTGGGATGATCCCCCTGGATCAGTCACCATCCAGTGTGGGCGCTCCGGGCTTCCTCCTCCCTCCTCGTGCCTCAGTTTCCCCGCTGTCACTGATGTGCCTCGTCCTCCTCTCAGGGTGACCTCTGTGCCAGGTGGGCTCGTGGCTGCCAGCCCGGTGTCTCGCCATGGCGTCGCGCATCGGGCTGCGCATGGAGCTGATGAAGCAGCAGGCGCAGCAGGAAGCGGAGCGGGAGCGGGTGCAGCAGCAGATGATGATGAACTACATGCAGCAGCAGCGCATGCCCGTGGCCTCCAGCCCCGCCATCAACACCCCCGTCCACTTCCAGTCCCCTCCGCCCGTGCCCGGAGAGGTCCTCAAGGTAACTGTGGTGTCCCCCCCTGCCCGGGCACGGGGCAGCCCGCGGGGTCCCTGATGGGTTTTGTCGCCGCAGGTCCAGTCCTACCTGGAGAACCCCACCACCTACCACCTGCAGAAGTCTCGGGACAAGAAGGTCCAGGCTTATCTCTCTGAAACCTACGGGAACAAGTTCGCCGCCCACGTCAGCCCCGCCAGCCACTCTCCCAAGCCACCCCCGGCCGCGTCCCCTGGTGTCCGGCCCGGCCACGTCTTGTCCTCCTCGGCTGGGAACAGCGCTCCCAACAGCCCCATGGCCATGCTCAACATCGGCTCCAACCCCGAGCGGGAGGTGAGGGTGATGCCTTAAACGGATACCCAGAAACAGAGAGCAGGCAGGGATAAAGGAATCAAGGAGGGATTGGTTGGAAAGGCCTTCAGAGGTACACTCGGGGCTCCAGAGGCTCCTGCCTCAGTGCATCCCAACATGGACAAGGACAGCTCCCGAGTTCTTCCCACTTGGATCTCAGCATCAATTCCCCAAGCAGAAGCCAGGCAAGGATGGAATTTGCCCAAGCTTGCCCCCCTGTCCCCAAGATTGTGGTTTGCAGTTGTTGGGCCTAGGAGGGTCTGGGTGTCCTTGGAGAGCTGGAGAGGCTTTGTTGTGTGTGTGTGAGCATGAGAGAACAGCACTGAACGAGCTCCAGGGAACTGCAGAGTGACACTGGGCAGGGCAGGGCTGGGAAAATATCAAAGTTAAAACCTAAGGCATCAAGGGGGTGTCACCAGGCCGCTGGGGACACACCGGGTGCTGGGAAGGGGCACAGGAGCCCACTTGTCCTTTTCCCTTTCAGTTCGATGAGGTCATCGATGACATCATGCGCCTGGATGACGTTTTGGGCTACATGAACCCCGAAGTCCACATGCCCAACACGGTGAGTGAGGGATGAGTGGAAGGGGCAGACCTGGGAGGTCCTTGCAGGGATGGAGGTGGCACAGAGGGGACCTTCGGCCACATCCCTGCAGCGGTGCCTCGGTGGCACCCAAGCCAGCCTTGTCCCTAGGGCAGCAACGCCCACAGCAATCGATTCTCCACCTTTTTTTCCCCCCTGAGGACAGCTGAGAACACTTTTATAAAGCTGGAGAGGCAGGAGGGAGGCACAGGGAGGGACCAAGGGTGGGGAGATGTGAGATCCGGGAGAGGTTTCCCAGGCAGGAGCTTCCCCAGAGCAGCGCCGTGTCCCGGGTCAGATCCGTGTGGCACCTTGTGCCTCCCAGTGGGATTCATCCTGCCCAGCCCTTCTCAGATGTGATTCATCTGCCCTGTTTTAGCTGCTGGCCGTGGGAGGGGATCAGCTGTGCCCTTTGAAGTCCTGTTTGCTTTGATGAAAGCTGCTTTAAGGGCTTGGGAAGACAATTCCACCTGCCCGGGGTGTGCGCTCCCATCCCGGCTGGGCTGGGTCCCGGTGCCCAGCCCTGCACAGAGCTGACCCAGCTGTCCCTCTGCCTTCCAGCTGCCCATGTCCAGCAGTCACATGAATGTCTACAGCGGGGACCCCCAGGTGACAGCGTCGCTCGTTGGTGTCACCAGCAGCTCCTGCCCCGCCGACCTCACCCAGAAGAGAGAACTCACAGGTGAGTCCTGGCCCTGGAGCAGGCAGGGTGTCTTGGTTTGAAGGACAGGTGTCTGCTAAGGAAGGAAGGAACCTCCCTTTGGAATGGAAGATGCAACTCCTCTTCCCTCTGAATTATCATAATTTTGAAATCAAGGGGCTTTCAGGCAAAATGTGGGAAACAGGAATAACAGTTCTTTACTAATATATGTGTATATATATATAAAACAAGGCAGAAGGAGTACTGGTTTAAACTGAGTCAGATAGGAGCTGCCACCCTGACAGTCAGGGCAGCAGGGGCAGTCCCAGGAGATGGTGGCTGTGTCCTCCTGGAGTGATGGATGTGGTTCTGTTGGAGCTGTGATACTGGAGAAAGGTCTGGTCTTCCTCAGAAGGTCCAGTGGTGGCTATGTAGCTCTTGTCCTCTGGATATCCAGTGGGAGAAGGCTGCCTGTGGTTTTCAAAATCCCAGTTTATATCCAGGATGGAATGCCTGGTTCCTCCCTCTGGGTGGAGCCTCTCCCAATGGGTTGGTGAGTTCTGAGATAAGGCACTGCTGGGGCATGGACAGGAGATAACCCAGAGTTATCTGTGAGCCATGGGCAAGGATTGATGGCCATGGACAGGAGATAGCCCAGAGTTATCTGTGAGCCATGGGCAATTAACTGCTGGCCATGGACAGGAGATAGCCCAGAGTTATCTGTGAGCCATGGGCAAGCACTGCTGGCCATGGATAGGAGATAGCCCAGAGTTATCTGTGAGCCATGGGCAAGCACTGCTGGGCCATGGACAGGAGATAACCCAGAGTTATCTGTGAGCCATGGGCAAGGATTGATGACCCATGGACAGGAGATAGCCCAGAGTTATCTGTGAGCCATGGGCAAGCACTGCTGGCCATGGACAGGAGATAGCCCAGAGGGAGCAGGCAGGGAGCACTGCTCCTCCTGGTTCCAACAGCTCATGGAGATGGTGATAGAATCCATGCTTTTGGGCAGGTCTTACTTTGCAACCCAGCACACAGGGTGACAGCGAGTGACAGAACTGGCACTGCCCTGTCCCCATGGGGGTACAGGGGCTCCAGTGCCAGCCTGGGATGCTCGTGGGGTGAGGAGCAGCCTGGTCCCCTCTGGGTGACATCGTGGGTCTCTTGCAGATGCCGAGAGCCGAGCCCTGGCCAAAGAGCGCCAGAAGAAAGACAATCACAACCTGAGTGAGTTTGGCTCTGGCTTCCCCTCTCCCATCACTCTTCAGCCTCATTCCCCTTTTCTCTGAGCTGTGTCCCCCTTCCTATCCCAGCTGACCCTCAGGAAAGACCCCCCCGAGCCCCTCCTTCCTGGCAAAACGGGGTGCAGGAGATGCCCCATTGTCCTCCTGGGGCAGGTCAGACCTGCTGGGCCAGGGCTGGAGCAGGGTTGGCTCCTGGGGTTCTTCATCCTGAGCTCCCCAGTTCCAGAGGGTCTGGCTGGGGCACGGCAGTGGGAAGTGGGACATGAGGGACATGTGGGACATGTGGGAGATGTGGGACATGAGAGACACGAGGGACATGTGGGACATGAGGGACATGTGGGACATGAGGGACATGAGGGACGTGTGGGATGTGTGGGACATGAGTGACATGAGAGACACGAGGGACATGTGGGACACAAGGGACACATAGGACATGTGGGACATGAGGGACATGTAGGACATGAGGAACATGTGGGACAGGAGGGGCACGTGGGACACGTGACATGAAGGACATATGGGACATGTGGGACACATGTGACATGAGGGACACGAGGGACATGTGGGACATGAGGGACATGAGGAACACAAGGGACATGAAGGACACGAGGAACACATGGAGCCTCCCCTGCTCCTGCTGCCCCCTCACTTCCCTCCCTCCCCTCTCGCCCCCAGTCGAGAGACGGCGAAGGTTCANTGGGAGATGTGGGACATGAGAGACACGAGGGACATGTGGGACACAAGGGACACATAGGACATGTGGGACATGAGGGACATGAGGGACGTGTGGGATGTGTGGGACATGAGTGACATGAGAGACACGAGGGACATGTGGGACACAAGGGACACATAGGACATGTGGGACATGAGGGACATGTAGGACATGAGGAACATGTGGGACAGGAGGGGCACGTGGGACACGTGACATGAAGGACATATGGGACATGTGGGACACATGTGACATGAGGGACACGAGGGACATGTGGGACATGAGGGACATGAGGAACACAAGGGACATGAAGGACACGAGGAACACATGGAGCCTCCCCTGCTCCTGCTGCCCCCTCACTTCCCTCCCTCCCCTCTCGCCCCCAGTCGAGAGACGGCGAAGGTTCAACATCAACGACCGCATCAAGGAGCTGGGAATGCTGATCCCCAAGGCCAACGACCTGTAGGTATCCATGGCTCCTGTGGGACTGGGATCACTGGGACCACTGGGGGCTTTTTGGTGGAGCAGGGCTGAGGGGCCACGCTGCTGGCACCTGGGTCTCCATCTCTTTTCCCATCCTGGGTGGCAGGGACGTGCGCTGGAACAAAGGGACAATCCTGAAGGCGTCCGTGGACTACATCAAGAGGATGCAGAAGGACCTGCAGAGGTCCCGGGACCTGGAGAATCACTCGCGGCGCCTGGAGATGACCAACAAGCAGCTGCTGCTCCGCATCCAGGTGAGCTTCCCTGGGCTCTGCCCTCCCTCTGCTCCACCCCAACCCCACCAGCCCCTCGCTCAGGGGGTGGCCAGGGGGGGTCTCCTGCCTTTTTTCGGCTGCGAGCAAAGTCTTGAGGCAAACCCGACGTCGGGAGCTGAGCTTTGCGTGGATCACCGTGGATCTTCCGTGGGCTCCTTCCCTGCGAGCTTCTCAGTCCCTTGCCACCTCCACAAATGTCCCCGTGCCACGTCCCCGAGCGTGACACCCCTACCAAAGCCCCGCTCTGTCCCCTCGGCAGGAGCTGGAGATGCAGGCACGCGTCCACGGGCTGCCCACCTCCTCTCCCTCGGGCGTCAACGTGGCCGAGCTGGCCCAGCAGGTGGTCAAGCAAGAAGCCAGCGGCGACGAGGGCACCCTGGAGCCGCTGCTGCCACCCCCGGACCCCGAATCGCAGCCGCAGCCGGCGCTGCCCGCGCCGCCCCAGTCTCCCTACCACCAGCTGGACTTTACCCACAGCCTGAGCTTTGACGATGGCTCCCAGGGCTTCCCGGACAGCCTGGAGCCAGGCCACAGCTCTTCCTTCCCATCCCTATCCAAGAAGGAGCTGGACTTGATGCTGATGCAGGACACCATGCTGCCCCTGGCCTCTGACCCCTTGTTCTCGGCCATGTCCCCCGAGGCCTCCAAGGCCAGCAGTCGCCGGAGCAGCTTCAGCATGGAGGAGGCGGACATGCTGTGATGGGGGAGCTGCCGGGGCGAGGCCTTGGCTTTGGGTGGCCAAGTCCCAGGACACTCCTGGCAGGAGGAGCCCGTCCTGCCGTGCACTTGAATCTTCCCAGGAGTCATTTCTCTATGCAACGGGGGCTCGGCTCGGGCCCACGCCGTGTCTTTCGCAGCTTCTCTTTGCCCGGAGCGGGGATGGACCTTCCTGGTTTTGCCGTGGCGTTGGCCTGACTGCAGATTCCACAGCCTGGCAGCGAGATCTCGGCTGCTTTGCCTTTCAGCAGAACCCTCCTGGCGTCAGCCCCTTCCCCTCGGGTGGTGCCTCAGAGCCTCGAGCCCCCCGGGAGCAGAGGGACGATGGCTGCGAGCTTCGTGTCTGCTTTGGTGTCTTGCTCTGGGATCCTTCATCCCCACGGAGTTTTCCCCAGCACCTGGATGCTTCCCAGTCCATCCATTTCCTCCTTCCTGGGAGCACACTCTGCCTCTGGGGGTCGGAAGAAAGGTGACAGGGCGTTAATTGGTGCAAGTTCGTTAATGTGGCGCCGGGGGTGTGGTGTTGAAGGCACCCACAACGCCTGGGATTGGGATTCTGGCACCTGCCACCCCAAAACCTCTGGGCACGGGTGCCAGGTGACCCCGAGCCTCCTTGGAGGTGTCCCTGCTGTGTCTCTGTCCCGTGACACCGAGCCCCAGCTCTTTCCCAGAAGGATAAAAGGGTTTCACACTTTGTTTTTTGGGGATTCTTCTCCCAAGTCCTGCCCCGGTGTGGGCGAGAAGGCCCAGGCTCCGAGCGGGGAATGGTTCCTGCCAGCTGCCAAACCCGAGCTGCTGCTCCCAGCTTGGAATTCCAGGAACTCGTTTCTCTTCCCAGCATCACCAGCTCTGTCCTGGTCTGTACTGGGAGCTGCTTTGGGCTCTGCCTCACTCCTGACTTCCTCAACCCAGCTGGAGGCTGGGAGGGAGCCGGGAAGGGCAGGGGAGTGCAGAAAACACTCCATGGGTTTGTTGAGGGAGAGGAGGGGAGCTGGGGAGAGCAGACCCCGTGGCAATCATCCCCACCCCCCCCGGGCTGCCTGTGTGGGGCTGGGGGTCTCTGGGTGCCTTGGGGGGGTCACTGGGTGTCCTTGGGGGGGGACAGAGATGCCCCATGGTGGATTTGGGGTTGGAACTGGGGACAGCCCTGGAGAGGAGCCCTGTGGGACGTGAGGGTGTGGGGAAGTGTGGAAGGTGGGGAGGAAGAAGAGGGAGGAGGAAGAGGGAGGAGGAGGAGTTGGAGGAGCTGTGGAGCAGGGCAGGGAGCGGGGAGGGACCCGAGGGGGACATGGGGGGACCGAGAGGGGCTCCAGGCTCTGAGCTGGAGGGGTCGGGGGCGTTCACAGGAGGCCTTGGCACCCTTTGTGTGCTGCCATCAGTGCCTGGAAAGAGAATTGTCCCTGCCAGGGTCAGCCCTGGCCCTGCTGGGGCCCCGGGGGTGTGGGAGAGCCACGGATCTGTGCCCTCCAGAGGGGGCAGGCACAGGGAATCCCACGGGAAATTGGGATTATTGTGGCCTTAGGGTGCCCTTGGGCACCTGTGGGCAAGGCCTGGCCACTGCTCAGCTCGAGATGTCTCCCCTGGCTGTGAGTAAACAGTTGTGGATTATAATTACTTTTTTTTTTTTTTTTTT
>VZTN01014908.1:7362-79255 GCA_013400515.1 Erpornis zantholeuca
TGTTGTAGAGCATCTGTTTGTAAAAGGTGTGACTGGAGCTGTGTCACCTTTTGCCTGTGCTCTCCCCACAGTATTTATCAGTGTCAGGCCAGGTCGGTGCTTTGAGGGAAGGTTGTGAAGAGAGGCTGAGCACAAAGCCTTGCAAACTGCCTGGCTTTTGATGGGACACAAACCAGAGAAGTGGTGACTGTCATAAAATGTTTCCTAGCAATCTTTGAAAAATAAATGTTTTTTAACTCCAAGAATAGCTACATTTTGAGTAGGAGATCATGCTGTATGTTTCTTTGAAATCTGTTTTTACTGCAGATGGGTGTGTTATTTATTGTTATCTGAAATTGTTACTCAGTAGTGATTCTGCACTCCATGAAGCTGTCACTGTAGAGCAAGCTGGGTGTTGGACGTGTTGGCTGCAGTCCTTGGAGACTTTTAACTGCATTCCTGCTAGTTAGAATTTACTGGGCTTATTTACCTGTGTTGTGGCAGGAGTTAATCTTTAAAATTAGCTTAAATGCTAGATTCTGAAAGACCAATTTTTGGAAAAAATTACTCTTTGAGTTTTATAGTCAGTAGGAATATCAAATCTGGAAAAGATGTAGCTAAGAAAAACAAAGGAGAGGAACTTGTGCCTCATTTCTGCTCACTTGGGGTTATCACTGAGAGAGGGGTTATCTCTGATAACCTTCCTTCACAAACAACTCAGCAATGTTGCTTAATTTATGACCATTTATAAGGTCGGGAAAAAAGCCCCAAATATCTGGCAGAAAATGTTTGGGAAGTAGTGTGGGAAGCTCTATTTGGTGGTCAGTCTGCATAAAATTAGAAAATAAAGTCCTAAATTGTATGGATTTCCTAAATACCTGCATATGCACATTTGCAGGTACAGGAAAAACCCTTTTTGCTGTGGAGGAGTCTTGTGCATAAAGCCTGTAATTATGTGGACCCTGTTTGCAGTTTTCTGTGAACTTGTTCCATGGCTGATAAACTGCCATTCCTGTGTCTGAGGCTGCTGCAGCTCAGGGTCTGACGTTGAGATGTTTTGGAACAGCATAGTGTTGCATAACAACAGTGTTTTTCCTGTATAACAGTCAAAGTGTGGGAGTTGCATTTCCTCAAGACTGCTGTCCTTTGAAGTGTTAGGGGGTGGAGATTCCTGTGTACATGGCCAGCAAAGCGGGAGGATATTTATAAATAAAATTGCATTTATGAAACAATGGAGCAGAAATAACATTTGTAATTAACTTTGATATTAAGTCTGATATAAGAGCGTGCCTGATCACAGCTGGATCAGCAATCCCTGTACCTGCTCTTGGCCAGATATCACATCATGGGTCCTTTCATATCATGTTTGGTCCAACTCCCTTTGGAGTCATTGTGCTGAGCTCATAAGTGGTCCAGAATATTGTCACCTGCCCTTTTTATAGCACACTGGATAACTTTAGGCATCTCCGGTGGAAACTTTGATTCAAAAGATCTAAAATATTTGTGAAATGGACTGTAAGATGTACCTGAAAAATCACAGTTCTTATGGCAAATAGTTTTTGTTGCTGTGGAATTTGTGCTGGGTGGAACAGCCACATTGACACTGAGAGCACATGGGGGAATTCCTGTCTCCGTGCCAAATTTTAAAATTATCTACTAATTACTTGTGGAAACGCTAGTGAGCATCTTCCTATTGCATATCGTTGCTGATAATTTTTCCTAGTTTTAGGTCAGTACATAGCTACACTATCTAATGTTCAAATAAAGCAAATGAAAAGTCAGGTTTTATTAACATCTCCTGTCACTGGAGATGTTGATATGTCATTGTCCCTGCATTTTCTTAGCAGATCCTTTAGATCTGCCTGAACCTCCAAGTCTGCATTTCCAACACATGATATTTTCAAAACTTATTCAATCCATCACTGAACCTGGGGAGAGAAGGATGTTTGGTGAATGTGAAATGGAATGATCACAACTCTCTACATCTGATTGTGTGTGGGAGTCAACAGAGAGAGAACACAGTCTGAAAAATGTTGTGTTCTGTGTAAACTTGTTGGGTTTTTAAGTGCTCATCATTATATTTTGCTGGTGCTATTTAAACCTCTCATTTGTTCTCTTTTCTTCTTTGAATCAGAGGAAGCACATTTGCTACAGAACCCTTTAAGGATATGGTGCTGGGTTTTTCCAAAGCACATAAATTCCATGGGAAGTTAATGAGTCTTTGGTCCCAAACTCTTCTGAAATCTTACTTTCTATTTCTAATGTGACTGTTGTACCATCTTCATAGGGGAGTACCTAAAAGTCACAGGGAAACAACATCAAGCTTTTAAATCTTCCTTTGAAAACTCTGGTCTGTGGTAATAAGAAGAATAAAAAAAAGAATGGGTTTTTTGATTGTTGTTTGTGTTTACTTGAGCTTAGGTGTCTATTTTTTAGTCTTTCGTCAGACTTCTAAAGAACCATTGCCATTGCTTGATGGATTCTTTCTTTGATTACTTCTTTTTATTGGGCTATTTTTAGTGGTTTTCTTGGGTCATCACTGGTTGAATTTAGAAGAATATCTGTTTTTTCTGTGACATCTGCAGTGCCTCCCCTTGTGACTCTGCACTGCCTTTGTCTCCCTGGGTTGTCCTAGTATGCCCAGGAGCTTCCTGGGTAGGTGCACAGGACCTGCAGAAGCATAGTCTCTCTCTAAACAGTAGTGCCCAGTCTGGATGTATTTGCTTTTATTTCTAATTTTTAGCTGACCTCTTTTCAGTTTGCTTGCTGCAGGCTCACAGTCTAAGGCTATTGAATCCCAGCTTTTACACTCATACCTAAATAAAGTAAATAAAAAACTAAATGAATGAAAGTGATGCTGGGTTTGTGATGTGCATCACCTCCTCCCTCTCTGGGCTGGTGTAGCTTTGTGTGCCAGGGTAGGTATTTGTTGAGCACCCCTAAGGTGGAGCTTGCAATCCCAGCAAGTGGCAAAAGGGGAGATTTCAAACATGCTGAGGATTGTAAGAAAGAAAAGAGACTTTGGGTTATTGTGATCTCTGGGCTGAAGAGGTTAAAGTTGTGACCACAGCGGTCACTTCTGTAGGATCAGCAGCATTGTCCTATGGAATTCACCGTGCCCAGCCAGGCATTGTATCAGTGGGAACAGTGCAAGTACAGGACTTAGACTATTCATGGGGTGGTCTAACAACTGACATCAACTCACTGATTGATTTTATTTAACTAACTCACTAAGGGTTTATTTATAGAATTTAAAAAAAAAAAAAGNCCAAGCCATGCTTCCAACCTGTGATGATATGGCTTTGAGCAGGTTGTTTTACTGCTCTGTGCCTCACTTTGGCAAGTGTGATAATGCTTACCTTGGGGAACAGACATGAGGCACCACCAGTTGCAACCCACCACAAGTTGGTTAAGAAGCTCTAAAGGTTTAGGACTTTATTTAAATCACTCCTGACCCCTTCCCTTCTCTCCCACTCTAGTGCTGATAAAAAGTGCTCGAAAAGACACCTCTCCTCTTTCATTGTGAGTGAAGAAACTGTTGTACACTTGCCAAAGCAAAGATGTCGTGTATGTCATTAAAACTTGCACTGTCCACACTTCAGAGAGGCCTTGCTTGATTCTACCTCCTGCACTAGGGACAAAGAGCACTATACATTTATTTCTCTTTTATTATGGTAACAAGAGTGTACCCATAGTTATCTCGACAGTATTTAACATTGCTTTCATTGCTAATTACAGAATGCCTGACCCGGATTTCACCGTCAGAGATGTGAAGCTATTAGTGGGTGAGTTATTTTGAATTCACTGGATTAACTCTATACAGAACAGAATTGCTTTTAAATACTTGTCCAGTTGTGTTTGTAGACATTTGTGATAACTCNGTGTAGGAGCAGCAAAGGATGTGTCATCAGTCATGTAATTTGCTATTAAAATCTGCTGCTGTAGACTGGACTGGGCCATGGTGCTCCCAAACATAGGAAATGTTTGGTTGCCGTGTTCACAAACTGCATTGAAAGGCTTTGGTGTTTTCATCTTGTATAAAGAATCCAAGTAAAGTTGAAAGCAGCAAAGCTTTTAATTGTGATACAATTTGTGCATTGAGGTATGGCAGTAAAGAGCAAACAAGAGCAAGCTCCAGTAACTGTTGCAGAGACCAGTCTTCCTCTGGCCCAAGGAGTTGATACACAAGATGGGACCTAATAAATCATTTCAATATTTGATTCCTGTGATTCTGTCAAATCCCTGAAGACCTGGCAGCAGGCTTTGATCTTGAGACAAAGGGTGAAAGGAAAACCAAGGCTCTACATATCCTGTTGCTTTCTTTGGTGGGAGTAGCTGAAGAAATACTTGATTGTTGTGGGGATTTGCCTTCTCATTAGAAACGCCAAAAGAACAGGAGCTGAGCCAAAAATTTCAGTTGCAAATTGACTGTTTAAAGAAATATGTGTGAAGGTCTCTGCCTCAACTATGAGTTTATAATAATGGTGTCAGTAGAGCAAGATAATATAATAAATTACACCATTAAATCCCTGATGTTTTCAAGGGAAAAGTCCTTTAGATGGGGGGGTTGGCACTGCAAGTGCAGGTCACCCTTCCTTCGTGCTGCTGACAAGTTCTGTAGGAGATGCTGTGTGCTGTTACACATCTGCTCATGGTTTATTCACTAAGTGCATCATAGTGCACTGAAGTGAGGATCTGAGCTTTCTTTAACATCAGTGGATGAAATCAGACCTGCAGAGGAGTATTTCCCTGGATGTTTAGATTTTTTTTTTTTTCCCACAGGGGAGAGCCCTAAGCAAGGCTTGTAAAGTTTGGAATTGCAACATTTTCCTCATTCTGGGAGGAACTGCAATTCTGCAGGGTAGTGGTGCACAGTAGAAAGTGTGGCCTTGTTTTCCCAGGTGGGAACCAGGCTGAAAGGTGAAATGATCTGCTAAAATCAGAATTTGGGGAGTCTCAGTTTCTAGTTTTCCTGTAAACTGTAAATGATGTAATGAATGTGGCAAGCCATGGCCTCTTTGCGCAGGGACTGCGGTGGGGAGAAACAAGTTCCCTGCCTAGTTAATGTCAGCAGGCTGATGTAAATAATTTAAATTCAGTTGGGACAGAAAGGATTACTGCCCATCAAATGTACCTAACAGCCATAAGCTATGTGAGGCTCTGCATCCTTCATCCAGCCACTTTTGTTCTCTTAGATACACACACCCTTGTAGTCCCCAGGAATTCCAGCTAAAAGGAGAATATGTATGCCAGGTACTCCACAGACAGAAAAGAACCCCCCTAATCCAAGCTTCTGGAAGTAGGTGATATTGAAAGAGGAACAGTAAGAGATGTAAACATTGTAGATAATAATTATTCTGGCTTTATGAAATGTGTTTTATATATCTATTAAAAAATGTACACACGTTTATAGATGAATTCCCATACACATGTATAAATTTCATTCAGTACGGAATCAAGAATCATAAGTGATGTTTCCATGCAAGAGAAAATTGTGGTGGAGGTCAGGTGGGTAAAGGCAGGAGGGAGGGCAGAGACCATGTAAAACACTCCTTTTCATTAGCATACATTTCTTGTGGTGTATCAGCACAATGGTTCCCGAGCTGGCTCTGCAAATGTTCAGCTTTTTGTTAGCAGCTACTCAAAAAAGCTGAAAGCAAATCAGAGAAGTGTCCCTGAGTAGCTGCTTCCTAGTGATTTTTTGGTTCATTCCTCCTGCGTGTTTGCTGCTCCTCTCAAATTGATCTGTTCTGAAAATTGTATCATGGTTGAATTCACATCCAGCTACAAAGCAAGTCGAGAGGCTCGTAGTGTGGTCTGCGGGCAAGTAGGGGAAATTTTGTCTTAATCAATGTACAGTTCTCCATCCTGTGAAAGAAAATTAGCCATGTAGATACAAAAGAAGGACAAAGCAGCCACACACTGCAGCTCAGAAAACTTTCCATCATTTCTGCTGAATAGGGACCCAGTGTTGCCTTTTCTATAGAGCAACGCTCCATTTGTTTCAAGGAAGTTGTGAAATTGGAGACTGAGAGGAGTTAGAGGGAGGCTCATTAGAGAGGCTCTGTTGTAAGGAGCACTTCCCAAAATTAAACTGGCTGCTCAAAGGAAGTGCAAAAGTCTGCCCCCAGACTTGCATCTAAGTCTTGATTAAGATGTATGGTTCTCCCCTGGTGTGGGGATTTGTCCTGTGAATGGGAATGCCACGTTGGGAAGAGCAGAAGAGCTGAGTCAGGAGTCATTAACTGCTGTGTCTCCAGGAGTTTTGTGGGGAGGGACAAGGAGGAAGCAGCAAGGTCTGTGCTTTGCTCCTGGTGCCCAAATAATGCATTTTCCAAAACACATTGGAGCAGGCTCTTCCAGGGGAGAGGAGTCATCACTGATCTCATGGGAGGGGGAGGTACTTGGATGAAATATTTCCCTTCATTGTAAGATTTCTCCTCTTATTTCTCATGGGGTTTTTGTGCTCCACTGTGTGAACTGTGCCTGGCCTGCTCTCTGGGTTCTCCTTTTCTCCTTTTCATTAAGTGAGACTATTGGAATATTAAGAAAACTGAGTTAATAAAACATCCTTGTTGTTCTCATAGTTTGGAAGGCTAATGCCTGTGTAGTTTTATACCAACTTGTGAACATGTTCCTCAGGCTGTGAGAATTCAGACTGAGGGTACCTCAGCCTCTGGACCCTGCAGGTCACACCCTGAGTTCATCAAGGGACTCAGATCCACAAGACACCTACATGTCTCCAATAGCTGAGAGGAGCAGGGGATCCAAGAGCACCTTGAAGCAGGAGATAAGGATGGCTCCTTGCAGGAGGAGGCTGAACTTGGATGTTCCTCACAAGTGACTGTAAAATAATTCCGTGTTACTGCTATTCCCATTGATCTGAGGCTACAAACCCAAAACCTGTGTTTTCAGGGAGCTGAGTTATGTACCTGCCTACAAACTTTTCCAAGAGGAAAAATGGAGAATCAGAAAGAAGCTTACATCAGGGCCCCACTGATTTGTCTCAGCTGTTATTCAGAAACATGTGTTTGAGATCCAGTCCATAAAAATAAATTGTTTCCTCCATCATGTTGTTTTGTGACCAAAGCTTGTTTTAAAAACTCACACTATCTTTTAAAAAGGCTTTGTTTTTAAAGTCAAGTCCCAAATTCCTCACAGTCATTCTGTCAGGACTGTCAACATGCTTCATGCTCTGAATTGGGGAATGTGCTAAGTCAGGCCTAAAATCAGCAAATAAATATTACCACTGAAAATTATAATTTCCCAGTGCCTGTAAGCTCAGATGGAGTCAAAGCAATGGTCTGTCAATAAAGGGGTTTATAAGTACTGTTGGTATGAGCTGGACAGACTCCTAGCTGCTGCATTTATATTTAAATCTCAGTACTGCAAAGAGGAAACATCTGGACAATAAAATAAAATAAAATAAAATGTGCTATTTCATTGAAATGATTGATTCCTATTGTGACGAGCAGGTTTCTCTTTCCAAAATACTGGAGCACTGGAGATTTATTGGCTCATCCTTTTGTCTTTGTACTATTTTCTTTCTTTTCCCTTGAGCGACCTCTCCTGTTTTCTCTCTATCCCTCTTTCTTTGGTGAGGCTGCTGTACTGTACAGAACTCACTGTACTCCCTAATTCCACAGAAACTTGTGAGGAAGTACAAATAAATCCTTCCAGACTTGAGCAAGTGCTCGTAGGATACTCTTGCCAGTCATGAACCAATAGTGATAGAGAAATCAACAAACTCTGCTGTAAACAGGACCAGTAGGACTTGACAAGTGGGGTTTTTTTTTGTTTCCTATGGAATCTATCCCTTCTTTCTGGGACACCACCAGTCCCATATGTCAATCAGACATCCTAATGGGATTTCTGACCTGCTCAGGCCTAGGAAGAATTACAAAGTTGTGGAGCTGCAGTGTGTTCTCTCCTGGGCAGAATTAAAATTAGTAAATAGACATCAGGGTTTCTGAATGGATTTTTTTCAAGTGAAGGTTCCATTAGTGATTTTCCTACAGTCTGAGGGCTCTAATTTGTTGAAAATTGAAGTGGGTTTGTAGCAGCTCTGAAGGAACCCTTTGGGACTTTGGCATCCGCCAGTGTTAAGGTGGAGCAGTGCATGAATAAAGTGGAAATCTCTGTCTATTAAACTGTTGTATTGCAGACTTTCAGAGGATGTTGCTTCATTTAACACTCACTGGTTTTGTGCCTCTTAAACAGCTTATTGTTTAAGAAGAAAAGCTGCAGTCTGTTAATAGCAGGAGGGATCTGGGGCTGTGGCTGGTGTCACTGTGGGATTTCCCACAGCCTGGTGCTGGCTGCACATCCTTGCCCCGATGTTTGTGGAACTGTGCTGGGAAGCAGGCAGGGAGCTGACCCCGCTTAAAAAAATTATTTAAGCTTCATCAGTTTTTTGAGTATTGGTGAACAGTTTGTATCATGAAACCAGGACCTAGGGCAGACAGAGGTTAAAGCTTACCCAGTGTTCCTGATAGACTGGAAATAGAAACTTCTCCCTTAATGCCAGTATCAGGCTCTGGTGCCAGACCATCTCTTTGTCATCTAAACTGGCCTCTAGTTTTGCTGCTGCTGCTGCCTGTTATGTGACCAGGGGAAGTGTCTCAGTTCCTTGTGCCCCCTATTGCATCCAACAATTTGCTTTTTTTGCCATGCCAAATTGGCGTCCTGCTCATGCTCTTCCTTCTCTCCTCACTTCTGGCATTACTCTCCCATCCCCTCCTGTGTGCTGGCACAGGCTTTCCTTTCTTGTAGTGAGGTGGTTCAGGAAGTTGAACTGGCCGAAAACTCACACTATCTCTCTCCCTTGCAGAAAGGTGGAGGAATATACATACACATTTATTATTTTTATATTTTTTGGCACTTGTTTAGCTCTCAGCACTAACCAGTGCTGGGCTAAGCTGTGATGGATGTAGCTTTCCACCTCTTCTATAAGTTTCCACTGGGGTTCTGTGCATCAGAAGTGCCAGGTGAGTGAGCTTTGAGCCACGATTAGGGTTTCTGTATAATAAAATAAATTAAAAGAAGGCATTTGATGCTCTCTCATTATGTCTTTTTTTTTTTTTTTGCTCCTAGAAGTAAAAATGAAATATTATAACACTCACTTGCCTATGTTTAGCACGTCCGCTGACTTGCCATTTTGGAAGTAGAACCAGTTCTATTTTTAGAGCTGAACTTCCTGTTTAAGCTCCCCTTAAGTTTGTCCTTTGCCTAACACAGGCAAACTCTTTAAAAAAATCTTAGTTAAGCTGGGACAGTTTTGCTAAAAACAGTCATGTTCATGTCCAGATATAAAGAGCAATAAATCTGCTTTGGATGAACATTACAACAAAAATACAATCTCTCAAGAAAATGTATTTCCATGATGTCAGGACATGAAAGTGAAATTGAAGTGATGTGTTGGTGTGGTCACAGGCATCTCAAAGCCTCTGTCTACAGGTGGATTTAAAGATGAATGGTCCACATGGGAAAAGCAAGCAGAACAGCTATTTTAGAAAAACTCCCCATAGTCACACTGTTTTTGCAATAAACATCCTCTGCTTTAGTTCATCCAAACTAGAAACGAGCTGTCTGATTTTGGAGTGATACCACCCAAAATCCTAAGTATTTTATGGTAGTTGTTATGCTTTAGTGTCATAATATACCTTAGTTCAAAATTACCTTCATGTGTACTGCCTTTACCTAAAAATATACATTAATACCAGTATGTTTTGGAAGTTTGATGTAATCATAGCTATATATTTCTTCAGATGTTCTCAGAAGTGTGGGTACAGGATGTGTGGGGGTGTTGCCAACCCTTTGACACCTTCAAATACCTTTGTAGACCAGGTGGGAGCTGCGGGATTGCTGGTATAGTGCACATGTTGATTGGTAATGTATAGTTGAAGGTCTTCTTCCATTTCCTAACTGCCAAGTATGAGGGAAATCAAGGCCAAAGTTTTCCTCGTTATGGCCTGATAATGAGGTTTCAGAGGGCAGAAAGGTTGTAATTTTAATAACATTTTTCTATATTGTTACTGTTCAATATATTTTATGTTGAGACATAATGCACTAAAACTCATGATTTGCCTGAGCCCCTTTTTCCAGCCCAGTCCTGTAGCACTAAGGCTCTTCTGAAGAGGTTGCTGTGTCCGTGCTCTGCACGCCGCGGATGTGTGCAAACAGCTCCTAACGCGGGTTGGTGCAGTTCGGCACTTTTCTACCAAGTGATAAAGCTGCAGAGGGGCCGAGGGGAAGGTTCACGTCAGGCACGGCACTTTTACACCTCCGTAAGGAGGAGATGCTGTGACCCCACTGGAAGGGCTCACTGCCCAGCCAGAGTGGCACTGGGGACAGAGACCTGGCCGAGGAGGAGGAGGGAAAGCAGAGAGCTCTGCAAAGCGGGATCCGTGGGGTACGCGTTTCCTGGGGGCCCGGCCGTGCTGGGGAAGGCGCTGGGTGAGGAGGTGTGAGGGAGAGCTGTGTGCGATGTCCGGGCTCGTTTCCTTTTGTTCTTCTGTGCCCTCTGGTGGCACTGGGAGCGATGGGATCGGGACGCGTCTCTTAATTTGTTCGTACCCTCGCTCTGAAATGCAGGGAATGTCGGGAATAGCTCCACTTGAGCAAGGACTTTCTGCTCGGATTCACATCCCTCCCAGTTGGCAGGGGATATCATAATAGTCTCCCGTGGGCAGCAGAAGAATACGTGCTTCCAGCTCCGGGAGCTCGGGGGAGATTAACTGGGATGCAAGTCAAAGCCTCAGTCTTTAGGTACAATTAACCCGCTAGAGAGGCTGGCAGATTTCCTGAGGCTCTGCCAAAAATCCTGCTTTTCAAACCAAGGATTTTTTTCCTCCTAAGAAGCATAAAGATTAGGCAGGACCAGCAGGCCGTTCCCTCGGCATTGGAGGTTGGTTTCTGGTTGTCAACACTATATTGTACCTTCAGCACAGATCTCAATTCAGCCACAGAGGGCTAAAATAATTCCCCGAGGTAGCTTTATCCTCTTAATGGACAGGCTTGGTAATCATTCTTACAGAAAGGACATTTCCTCTTTCCTCTGCCGTGGAGGAGTTGCACCTTTTCCTGCTGATGCTGTGCTGGAGAAGAGACCACAGCCTAGAAAACTCTGGTGTCGTTTGCAGCTCTGATTCACACCTCCTGTGCATTTCTCATACTCTGCTGTGTGGTTCACGTTTGCATTGCTTCCACTGCTCCAAATATCCATGCTAAATCCACGTCACAGGAAAGGTTGGCTATTCTGAAGACTGGAGTCTGGCAGCTTGGAAAACCTGAAGCTGTTTCAGGTCAGGGCAGGGGAAGGCAGTGGTTAGAAACAGGGAATGGCAGCTGTTGGAGGAGATGTTTATAGTCCCAGTATTTCCTGTTCCCTGTTCCCTCTCTGGAAAATCGATAGAATATTCTATACATGAAGGAAAGTGTGGGTGCAAGCTCTGCAGGGGAGATCTACAAGAGTTCTGAATGATTTCAGAGCTGGAGCCCATCATTCTTGAAGTGTCTGGAGTGGGCTTGGTGAGCTGTGATTTGGGGAAGCATTTGCTGATGCAGGGAAGGTGCCTGTGTAACCTGCATTCCTGAAGTGCAGTCCTCTCTCTGACAAAGGGAGAAGGTTTGCTTCCCTGTTGCTCTTGTTTTACCAAGAAGCCCAGAACAGAAAGGACCAACTCTCCATACCAAACCAACTTGACCAGGGTGGGAAGTAGGGGGCAAGTCATTTTTCCTCCAGATGTTCATTTCTATGTGAAAAAAAATGATATTACAGCATATAGAAATGTTGTACAACTCAATCTATTAGAATATTCACAGTGTCTTGGTCATTAGGCCTCTAAATAGAGGGAACACATATTATATATGCTATTGTCCCCTTCATTTTAATGTGGATTTTACTAAAATGGGCTGGAATAACTTCATATGTTTTTAAGGTTTTAAGTAAAGCATAGTTCTTCTGTAGCTCATCCTGATGGATTCTATTTTCTAACTTACATCCCTGCAGTTGATTCTTCCGTCTCCTTCTTGCTGTTGTCTGTTCCCCTTGTCAGAGATGGCACTAGCTTGTTTCTTAGTTACTGTCTTTGTGATCCTTTGGGGATTCACTTGTGCTCCACGAGCAAGCAGCAGGAGAGGAAGATGTTTCTTTAGGCTGTAAAATCCCCCAGCATCACCACTCCGCCTCTGTGTCACATCTATTGCCAGAGATGAAGCAGTGCCTCTTAATCCCACAGTGCCCAGTCCAGAGTTTGATTGGAAAAACATCCAGGGAAGTCAAGGGTGAAGTGGTGCACAGTGCACTGATCCTTCCCATGTCAGCAGGAAAAGACCTTGCCAGGGCTCCAGCTGTCTGTTAATCCGTGTCCAGTGGGCGATGAGCTGAAGTGAGGGACAGGTGGGAACAAGGGCAAGAAGCTGCCAGGGTCACTGAGATCCTGCTGGGACCTGCTGGGCTGCCCCAGGCTTGATTGAGTGGAGTCCCTTCTTTGAGAACATGGCAAGGGGATGCCTAGGAATTGGTTAACAGAAATGGATCATGGTAAAATGTGTGTGGAGCTGCTCAGAAATCCAGCCTGACCTGAGATCTCTCAGCCTGCCACCACTTTTTGGAGCCTCTGTATGCTTCTTTCCCTTGTTCTTTATTCTCCTGGATGATATTTTTTTCACCTTGTACTAGGAACAGGAGACAGAAGAAAGAGCTGAATCTTTTCAGGACAGAAGACATAAAACTGGCAGTGAGCCAGAGCTGCTGTGCAGTGGGCAGTGAACACCAGGATGTGAACCTGTAATTATACATCTCAAATTCTGTGAGCAGTACTCCAAGAATCATTATATATGGGCTTGTTTGACAGTACTGTGGCTTAAGAGAAAAACATCCCCTCAAATTACTCTTTAATTTGGAAGTCAAGAGATTATCAATTCAAATCTTAAGCTCTTCTGCCTGTAATTGATAATCGTGTTCATTTAACAAACCTGCTATTGAACTGCTCCTCATACTCTTAATTCATCAGGTAACTGCTGATTTTTCTTTTGGAAAGGATAATTGAGAGGCTCTACAAGCTTGCTTCCAGCAAAGCTGAGATCAAACCCAGACTAAAATATGGCAGATCCCAGGCTCAGCCACGCAGCCCTTCAAATGCAGTTTTTCAGTATCTGTGTCCTTAACCCCTCCGGGCTGTAGCCATTGCTTTGATCCCAGGCTCTGGAAGCAGCGATCAGGATGGCTTTCATTAGGGGCCTGTTTAACAGGACTCCACCCCAGCTGCTAACCTGTGGGATCGAAAAAAGACCATCCCCCTAGACAGTAAAGTTTACCGTTTACAAAAACACAACAATCTCCCCCCAACCCATAACTAGATTTTATGTATGTTGTTTCAAGCATGCAGATACCAAATTTAAGGACTGCTGTGCTTTTCCACAGATAACTAAACTCTCCCCATCCTGCCTCAAGGTGGCAACACTCCAGACAGTCCCAAACCCAGCCCAAGGATGAGATCCTGTTCCCTGGCTTTGGAATGAGGAGTTTGACTGATGGGCTGGTGGGACTATTCCAGATTTACACTATATAAATTTTCCTTTTTGATTTCAAGGCTTTATAGTCTTGAGTTCTTTTGCAGAATCATTATCACATCTGTCACTGTCACTGCTATCAGGGGCTAAGGATGTTTGTAATGGAGAGCTACAATCCAAGCTATCACTCTTGCTGAAATACTGCTCCCAAGCACACGATAGGCCAGGTGCTGTAATTATTAATAATTCCCTCTGATGGTGCATATCAGCCCTATTTTGCTTTAATGCAATTTATTTTGAGTTATTTCTTCGGCGATGAAAATGGTTTTGGAGAGATTTTTTGGAAGCGTGTCGAGTTTGTTTGCTGGAAACCTCTCCTGGAAATGAGGCATGTCTCTCATGGGCTCCTGTTCTCTCACACACAAATGAACTGCTAATTAGGATGATAAAATTGCTGGGAGAGGTGAAACCTTCCAGTTGGCCAAAGAGAAGATTGTGGATTAATCTGTGTAAAGCTGAAGGCTCGACTAAAACTGCTGCTCAACATTCTGGTGCTAATGAGACTTGTATGTCTGCCACTCGAGGAGCTGAAAGTATGTCCTGTAGTTTTTGTCGAGAGATCCAAAGTGGGGCCTCACTCCTCTATGGCATTTAGTGCTTTCATCCCCACTGGTGCTGACTGAAATCGGGAATGTTCGGCAGCTCAGTATCCAGCCATGCAAGGCAGTTTTTGCTCTTTGTGGATAGTTTTTGTACATGAGTAAAAGCATCTTGAGAGACATATGGATGTTTAGAAAATTGCAGTATGATTTGGAGAGCTATTTGTCTTGCCTGCCCCCTGCTACCATATTGTAACACTTCTTCATAGTTTTTAATGTACTTCTGCTCACATCAATTCACATAGAGGAAGAAACTGCTCTCTCCATCTCTGTGACGCACCAGGTGACCTGTTCAGTGTCACATTGGGCAAAAAGTCCAGTTCCAAGTCAGTTTCTTGCTCATTGTTTGAGATTCTTAGGAGCCATGGAGGGGCTGGTACTGGTCTCTTATCCTCTTTTCCTACAGTGCTCCTGCAGTCACTGCGAACTGATATATATCTATAGATATATAAATAATATACATACATATATGTATATATACATAAATAAAGGCAAGGCAGATGTTTTGAGACTGCTGCTGTGTTTGCAGGAAGCCGCCGGATCGTGGATGTGATGGATGTGAACACACAGAGAGGAGTGGAGATGAGCATGTCTCAGTTTGTGAGGTACTACGAGACCCCAGAGGCCCAGCGGGAGAAGCTCTACAACGTCATCAGCCTGGAGTTCAGTCACACCAAGCTGGAGAACATTGTCAAGCGCCCCAACGTGGTAAGGGAGCCCGTGGTGATGGGCTTTATTTCAGCTTCTTCCCAGAAATAAACCATGGAGTTTGAACAAGGTGATGGGAAGTGCCCAGAACTCCTGCTCGTTTGGTGTCAGGATGTCATATTTAGCCAAGTAGAAAGCTGGTCTCCTTGACAGTGGAACTTAATTTACAGGAATTAGGTACCTGATGAGCTGTTAATCATGCAATTTGCACAGATACACAGTTCCTCTCAAGGTATTTAGGGGAAACTTCATCCAAAATTAAATACCTATCTAGTATTTTTCCTCCTCTACGCAAACGTAAACTATCAAGAAGCTTGGATTCATTATATATGAATCCTCCTTTTACCCAGAAAATGTTCCGGGGTTTCCAAAGCAAAAAAGTTGGAAACACAATTGTCAAATGTAGAGATGTATACATAATTAAATCAGCATATTCACTGCTATGTCAGAATTGGCAATAGAGGAAGAGGGTAGATTTGTACATACTTTTTAAAGGTAGAGGGCTTTTGGGATTTTATTCCCAATGGAGTCACTGGCATGAAACTGTGACCTTATTAGTAAAGATGATTTCATTTATCTCTGAAATGTAGCCATGTGAGCTGTGCTGGCATGTAGCTGGGTATGAAACTACAGCTCTATGATGTTTTGTTTTCAGACACTTTTCGCCTGATTTTTAAGTCCTTTTCTAGTTACAGCAGCAATTTTTTCGCTGGGGACGTCTTACTCAAGAAAACAATATGAACACCACACTTCTGCCTGAACAGGTCACAAATAGATGGCAGCTGTAATTGCTGATTTGTAGAAGTAATTTTTAACTAGACTTCTTTGTTCTTTTAAACGCAGATCACAAATTGAATATTAAACACATATTTAGAAGTTCATTCTGATTTTTGCTGTCATTCAGACACTTAGCGGGCAATTTGAAGGTGCTCTGGGGAGTTTCTGGTGTTCGATTGATCCCGGTTTGCCCAAACACGTTGTGCTCAGCGAGCTTTTAAAACATCTGTGCAAATTTCCTGGGTGCTTAGAAATTAAAAACGCGGTTAGGTATCTGTTATCTCGTGTAAATGGTTATTTCATAGCTGTTGAAAATGGCCTGAGCCACAGTTGTTTGTGAAAGCAGGAATATTTAGATTGCACCGAAAGAGAGATTTGCACTCCCATGAGACTATAAGAGAGGGTATTATGGAAGTCCAGTACCTAAAGTCAGCTCCCATATATTTGTATTAGACGTTCCCTTGAATTTTGCAGAGTTTTGAGCCCATGTAAGACAGAAATACCTGATTTAGGTTCCCTGCTGTGTAAACTCTGGGTTGCAATATCAGAATGCAGGAATTATTTCAGAATCAGGGCAGTAACCAAGTTTTGTTTTCACATACAGTTGCAATATTGATGGAATCAGTCCTATTTCCTCTTTGAAATGGAAGATATTAGAATAGTATAATCCCTTCTATGTTTGCCTTTTAATGTTTGTAAATGCAATTTCTAGGTTGTTGGCTACAAAAATGCCACAGACAAAATACAAGAGAAGGTGCTCACAGGTGCCCATGAGACAGAATTTGCACCCAGGTAAATTGACTGTAAAACTCTCTTTCCCCTGGGTTTTGAAGAGCTGAGTTGTGATGAAATGCTGCACCTTAACAAGTTGGGTGCACGGGACTTTTGCTGAACAGCAAGGTTCTCCCTGTCTGTGAGCATCTGCTGCTGTCACTGGAGGAGTTTTAGCCAACAAGAATATGTCCTACCATGTGTTCAGGAGCTAACAGTTGATTTTGGTGGTCTTTCAGGTGGATTTAGTCGACTGGGTGGATAATATGTGGCCACAGCATTTGAAGGAGAGACAGACGGATGCTACCAATGCTATTTCAGAGATGAAATACCCCAAAGTGAAAAAGTAAGTCTTTAAAAAGCTCTGCTTTTGACTGCCTTAAGTAACTTTAACTTTGCTGAATAGTCTTTAATCAAATTTCTTTGAAAAGTGCATTTTTATTTTTCAGTTTTAAGCAACTCTGTTTAGAAAGTGGCAGACTGACCTGAAGCAGTAAATTCTCTGAAAGTGCTGCCCAAAGAAATCACATCACACTGATATGTCACACAGTGTAGCCAGAGCCCTGCTGTAGGCTGGGCTCAGATCCTCCCCAGGTTCCAAACTGCCAATAACAGACTTTATTAGCTGAGAAATGTTTTGTGAAATGAACTTCAAATCCATTTTTAATAGGTGTGTGTGACTTCCCTGAAACTCTGTCACTGCCCTTCCTGCCAGTTTACTTTTCTATTCACTTTTTCAAGAGCAAAGTCAAATATTGAACTGATTATCCAGGCTCAGGACCCACTCAGGGCAGGTTTGAGATTGAACACAAGAGCAGTTTGTCCTGGTTCTGCCTATCTCAGCTGTAGTTTTTGGGCAAGCACAGGCTCATCTCACTCTTTCTTCCTTGAAGAAATGCTTTAATGTCTTCCTTGAAACTTTTTATGTCACGATTGAGAAAAGGAACTATTTGGGGGCCTCAAAATGTGCACTGCGAGTTTCATGGGAATGAGTACAGCTGAGATAGGGGTTCCAACAATGATGTAATGACCTGTATGGCTGATGAAGACCAAGTAATCCTAGAAGCCCTTCACTGCTGTTTGTGTTTTATTGGCCAGACTAAATGCTGGCAACATCCCAGGCTCTGCTGTTGAGCCGACCTCTGGTGTTCTGCAAATCACTCAGAACTCCTTCCCAACTGTAAAATAGATTGGTACTAACAGATACAAAGGAGCATGCAGTCAAGAAGTGATATGTAGCCTTTACTCTTGTTCTGTAAAAATAAACATTTTGGAAGGTAGAGGTCTTCATAAAAGAAGAGACTCTGAGACAAGCATTGGGGGGACATGCTCAGCACCACTGATTTCAGAGGAAGCTAAAGATACTCCTACATTTTGAAAGGATCAAACTGCTCATTGAGGTAACTGGTTGTGGAATGGAGTGCCCCATGCATTTGGAAATGTCCTAAATGACTTGCCTGAGGTCACACAATAAACCAGTGGCAGAGCAGCACTTGTTTCCCAAGTGGTTAGTCAGCTAAATGGCATTATTTATAATTTGCCAGGACTAAGAAACTAAATAATGATTCAGGGCCTAAGGATTCATAGATGGTACAAGGTCAGAAGTAAAGAAAACTAATCCTTTCCTAGAGCAGGCACACTCCAGATGCTGAAAAAGATGTAGCAGGTAAACAGAACAAGGCAGAGATGGTTTGAAGGATAAGGTAGCAACATGACTAACAGAATTTAACAGAAAAAACAGAGTATATGCTTGCAGTTCACTACTTGCACCATGAAATACCAGATGGTAGGTTTCAAAGGGATTTTAGAGACATACCAATTCAACAGATTTTGACATGGAGTTTTTCCCATTTGTGGAGGGTGGCCTGGTAGAAAAGCAGGAGATGCCTGATGAAGAAGTACACACGGAGCCGTGGAGGTTGCTGTCACTGGCAAAGGGAAGGTGAAGGTTGACAGCTTGATAAACTAGTATATGTGATAGGTACAGGGAAGCTAAACACTGAAAGACTGTGAACGCTTGAAATGTGACAATAGAGTTTGATGCTGGGAAAAGGAGTTACCAGGCATGAGTGTTAAAGGCGAGGGTGATGCAGCTGGAGTGATGAAGATGTTGCTACTGAGTGTCATCTCACAGGAAGACTAGAGAAGGATGATTTACAGCATGGTTGGCACAAACGCCTCATCAGTCTGAAAAAGCCACAAAGCTAAAACCAGTAACAAACAATGACAGTCTGCGAGCACAAGAGAAGCTGTACCATATCAGGACAAAGATCTGTGCCTCTCAGTAACCTGTCTGCTGTTGGGTGCTGGCATTGATGCCCTGGCAGGAGTGTAAGAACGGTGTGAGCGTAAAATGATGCCACTCCTAAAAATTATCTTCTGAACTTCGACTGCAGTCCAGGCAGGGGCTGTCCTGAGATAGAAGTTGTTTCTATGTGCTCAGTGACTCTCAAGAGATTGTTCTTCCATGAACTCATCCGTTTTAAAGATGAACTCCTCAAGAGATTGGCTTTCTCCATCTTTGGGAATTTAATCAACTTGACATTTTCCTCTAGAGATACTGGTCCCAGCTATTGCTGCGAGTATCCAGAGGGTTTGAGCCCTTATTAAGGAGATCATGTTCAGTTGTGGAGCCACAAGTCAGTGCTGTCACTTGTTTCATGCTGCCCATTCTTTTATGTGGATCGTCAATATTCATATGCTTTATTAATGGCTGTTGTTGCTCAGAAATGGGATCGATTCATTCCATTCTTGTTCTTAGCATTCCCATAATTCTGAGAGTTTGCAGTATGCCATCCCCACCATTAACGTGTTCCCTACAAACAAAAAGCACTCCAGCGAGAGCGCTGCAGTTTCGCAGACACAGATGGCATTACCAGACACAAATGTCTGTCTTGGCTCCTGCACGTCGAGTTCCGTGCTGGGAGTGAAGTTAGAGAACGCTCCATCTGCTGCTTCGGTTACCAGGAGCACCACGCGCGCTGGAGACCACCCTGCCTCGCACTTGGACTTGCACCATTAACTTTTTAAAAAAATTCTGGGTAATGAAGTTATTTTTCTGTCTGTAGGTAAATGGCTGCTTACCTCACAGGAGCCGTAGAGGACTGAATTAAGTGGGGAAATAGTTTATGTCCCCTCTTTCACATCCCAGGGTGCAAGTTCCTGAGAAAAGCCTCTCAGACATGGGATCCTGGATGAGAATGGGACGATTCTGTGTAACCAAGAGCCAGCAGAAAAAGGCAGTGCTGTTGTAACATCAGCTTTTAGGGGCAGAAGCTTGCTATATCACCATAACCATTTTCAGTTACCTCAAAACAAGCTCAGATTTGTTTTTATGTTTAAATTCATCCAGAACTGAAGCAATCTGGATACAGCTGAGCCAACCAAAAAAAAAGAAGTACTAATTTGATTTTTCATTTATCAAAAGAGATAGCCCTGATGAAGTTATTATCCTCTTTATTAGGTTTTCTGTTTGTAACCTTGCAAGATTATTTGCAATGGAGCGGCAGTGAATAGCTACTGTTCAGGACATGAAACAGTAACAGGCACTTCTAAGAACTTGGTAACGTTTGTGCTGTGGAACAAATGAAAACAAAAGCTTTAGTCATTGCAACATCCTTTTTACCTTCAAAATTCTTCCTATTACTTGAAATATCTAAGCACTGCTGTAATAGGTCTCTATATTGCTGCTGTCCTTCAGTTAAGGATGGAGTATCTTGTGTGAAACATCTACCTGTTCACAGAAGAATGCTGCTCTGTTAGCATGTCCTCAGCCCTATTCTCCCTTTCCCAGGCTGTTGTTCAGCCATCCATTCCTTTCTATTCATTCCTTTACTAAGTAGGGATGGATTTAAACAGATGCTAAAATGCTCTGCTGAGCTGTGGTCTAATTAGAAGCCGAGGGCGCCTCTGGAGACAGGGAATCCAGGGAGCTCGCAGGTCCCACAAGGCAACCTGGCACTGGTTTATGCATGTGAGAGACTTGTCTGCACTTTGTATGCCATTTGCTTTTGATACAAAACCTCTAGAAGTACAATTCAGTAAAAAAAAAAATTAGACCAGTAAGTGTGAGTTCTCCTTAAGACTTTCCAAGCTAGCAACATAAATAAAAGTGATGTCTTCAGATCAGTGCATGAGTCTCAAATCCTCCTTTGGGTAGAACTTGGAGGATTTGCAGCATCATACATGTAACTCAAATAACCACCAGTGTTTACAACAGTTTGTGGTGACCCTGGAGCTGAACAGCTTCGTCACAGGATGGAGAAACGAGTTGTGCTCTCACAGACACCAAGCTGCTGTTCCAGGGGCAGACAGGCCTGGCTCGCAGTGAGTCGGCAGCTTGGTTCAGTTCATTGTGCTGGCGGGTACCTCTTCAGAAATTTAAGCTTCCAATCGAAAAGAAAAAAAACAGATCTCTTCATTCTTGTAGTGATGAGGTTCCATCCAGCGCTTGTGGGCTGTTGGATGCCAAAATCCGGAAGGTCAGCCAGGGGTCCCTGTGTGGTCCCCACTCGTGGCAGCGGCACGCTCGAGTATGAGCCTGCCCCGCGCACTCTTGGTGTTCCACCGGGGCTGGGACCGGGCAAGGGTGCGACGAGGGAAGTGTTGTCGCTTACTTTGGTCCCAGTGTGGTCTGAAAGTGTGATTTGCGGGCACTTCACAAACTCTCCGGTCCATGGCAGAAAAACGGCTTCTCTTATCTCGGGTGTTGTTTCTGTGTGTGACTGACTCGGACCGTAACCCCCTCGGGGCAGGAGCCGGGCCTTTCATGTGCGTTTGAAGTGCCCGGTGCGCGCACGGGGTGTGGTGACCACGGTGTGTGACGATTTGGTTTGTTTCCCTCGGGCTGGGAGCGCTCGGAACGGCTCCCCAGGAGGGGAACGGGGCGAAGGTTGGTCCCGGTAGGGCACGGGCGCAGGGCCCGCTGCGGCCGGCTCTAAGCGGCCTTCCTCGGGCAGGGCTGGCCCGGCGGCCACGGCTGGGTGCTGGGGGGCTCTGCGGGCACGGGGGAGCCGGGACTCATCCTTGAGGAAAGCCGGAGCAGCCAGGGCTCACCCCTAGGGGAGCCGGGCCCCTCCGTGAGNGGTTTCTTTTGTCTTGCGGCGCAATTCTGGCTTCCAGTTGCAGGGCCCCAGTGTGGGAGCGCTGTCGGTGCGGGCCGAGGCGCCCCGAGGTAGCTATTGTTCCTGCCGCCTCCTGCCAGCCGCGCTCCCAGGCCCGGCAGAAGGGCCCCCGCGGTGCCGGGATGCTGCCGGGGGCCGCTCTCCCCCGATACCCGGAGCGTCGCTCCCGCCCGGGGATGGGAAGCGAGGCCCGCGCCTTTCCCCGCGCTGGCACTTGCAGTTGGCTCATGGGTCTGTGGTATTCGGTTTCAGGCTCAGGGATTTCAACCAGCCGGCGCTGCTCCTGGGAGGAAGGAAGAGTGAGCTATACTTTTCTCATTGGCCCGAACAAAAAACAGAAGCCTCTGCTGGGGTTTGGGAGTGGTTTATGGGCTGAGCTCAGTGGCAGGGGAGTCCTCGCAATGCCAGAGGGAATAGAGCCGTATGGTGCGCGGTGCCTATTGCGGGAGAGAAGGAGCTGAGCTCAGGGTAATGCTGCTGCCTGTGCGTCCGCTCGCGTCTCCCCGGGCCCATGTGCATGAACGCTGCCGCTGCCTGCCCTGCCCGGCGCTGCCTTCGCATCCCGGCGCGGCTCTCGCTGTCTTTGTTTCTCTGTTTGCTTGCGGGTTTGTAGCGATGCGTGGCGAGTGCATTGTGGGTTTGCCTGGGAGTGTGGGCTCTGTGCTGGCTTATGGAGCGGTGTCTGTGTTGTTCCTGTGTTCCCAGCTCGCCGTGTTTGCTTAGTGGTTTAGCTTCATTTGTATCATCTCCCTCTCTTTTTTTGGATCTCTGTGTTTGTTCTTCCTCGTGAGTTTGCAGGTTACTCCATATTTCTTCGCATCATTTCTCTAACAAATTTCCCCAGATGTTTGCTTTTTTTTTTTTTTNTAATTTTTGTCGTTGTTTTTTTTTTTTTTTTTTTTTTTTGTGGGGGGGGGGGGGTGGGATGGGAGGAGGAAGTTCCCCTTTTCCCCACATCACAAATCCTTCCTCCAAAATAACAATACATTAACTTGACAAATTTCAGGCTTGTGGAGAACACAAATCAAACTCTTCAATCGGGAAGGGAAGCTCCCCCACAACAGATTACAAGCAGCTGCATGTTTTAAAACCCCGACTGAGGCTGTGCGGGGAGATAAAGTGGAGTGTGCAGGGGTTGGACGTGGTAGCAGTTTTGAAAATATTCAACTTGGGGCATCTTTTGCGTCGCCTGTGTTTTCAGGGTGTAACTCTGCTCAGGTTGTCTCCCCATGCCTGACGTGGAATTGTGTTCCTGTAACCACTGTACCTGCCCTGGCCCAGAGCGCTGCAGCCACAGCACACAGTGGGATGTAGTTCCTCGATTTCTTTCAACATGGATGCTGTGTTATGGTTGTTTTTTTTCCCTCCGTATATTTTTTTTTTCTTTTTCACTGTTGTTATGGAAAACCCTGAAAAGTTGAGTGGTTCCCCAAATTAGCAGCTGTTGGTGATGAGAAGCCGCTGGCTGAGGCTGGAGCCGAGCGGTGCCTGAGATTAGCTGTGGCATGGAGTGTGCTGGGACCATGTGACTGCGGTGTACATTGGAAGAGGAAGCTGTAGAGGTCAATGCAAAGGCATTGTGCCAGACTCTGGCAACCAGGGAGAGAGCTGGATGGCGGAAGATCCTCCCGCAGGCTCCTGAGCCGGCCGGGAGCTGTTGGGCTTGGACAAAAGCAGGCCCGGGAGATTAACAGCAGAAATTAAGGCATGGCTTGTTTGTGGATGGAAAGAAAAACAGTTTATTTTCCAAATGCTTTGCAGGTTTTTATTAATTGCCATATGTGACTCTTTCACTAAAACCACCTTTATTTGAGTGGAAATTGTGTTTAGAGGAGTTTCAAGAAAACAGAGGGGGAAATGGGGAAAAACAAGGAAAAGAAAGAGTTGCGTGTTCACAGTTATACCTGGTTCAATGTTTTCTCACCAAACTAAATTTTAAGCACTTTGATTTGACAGGATTCAATCCTGTTGTTTCCTGTCTGAACATAAACAGTTTGACTGCTTCAGGTTTAGATTACTGACTACTGAGGAATAGCTAAAACCAGCTAATACCCAGGCCATGTTTGTTCTTCCACAATATCTTAATTCAGTGGGTGACTGTTGGTAGGTAGCACGGTCTAGAAAATTTTTGTTAGTGTGATGTATTTTACATTTGACCTTTTGGAAGCTGAAAATTATTGACTCCATAAGGATTTGAATTTTTAACTTTAAAACGACATGAACCTCTAATGCTCAGCGCTGCTTACAAGCTGAGAATTTCCAAGCTGATTTTTTTTTTCCCTAATGAGCAATAATTATTCAATCTGTGACTTTTTGCAGTTTGGCTGGAAGAAAGGCAACTTCCTTTCTGGGCTTCTTTTATTGTTTTTAAATTCTATCTGACTTGTAATCAACAACATCTTGGTAGAGAAAACATAAAAGGAGAAATAAAAAAAAAAGTGTTTGGGAGGGAAGGACTCATATTTTGAAATGGAGCATATTGAGAGTGTAGACAGCTTCTTGGCTAGCTGTGATTTTTGAAGCATCTGAAATACCCCAGGGGCAGCAAAAGCTTCTTCCTGCTTCTGAAGGATTAAAAAAAAAAAAAAAAAAATTCCAGAGTGGGCAAGAGGAGAGACGTGTAATTGCACAAGGAGAGGTTTTAATTGTGAGATGAAGGCGCAGGACCTTTTTTGAAGCCCACAAATTGACTGTCTTCATGACAGCATTGCGTATCATTCTGTCAACTCCGGCTCGGGATGTGGTTGCTAGGCAGCGGCTCTTATGGACCCAGAGTGGCTCTGATTTGCCAGCCTTCTGCAGACACATGGTAAGGTCCTTCCCAGCCTATCATCTACAGGGACTTCTGCACGCCGGCTGCATACTGCTGAGCTTCTCCTACCTGAATGTGAGCAGAAAAAGACACACTTAAATCAAACCTTTTTTTCCTTTTTTTAATTTTTTTTTTTTTTAAACAAATTCCCTTCCGGTAGTGTTTCCATAACTCCCCTTAAAAACCAAACCAAACCAAATCAAACCAAACAAACAAACAAACAAAAAAAAAAAGCCATGAAATTTTGACCGGAACAAGGAAAAGAGGTTAGTGGGTTAAGTGGTGTGTGTTTCCTGCGTTTGCAAAGGTGCCTACAGTGAGGAGGGCGGCTGTGATTCGGCCATTAGTTACAGATGGTGGCTGCAGGCTGGAGATTCCTGCAGCCAGACCACAGCTCTTGTGTCTTTTCCAGCAATGCAGACTTTAAACTGCTCAAAACCTGTATCAAGACGGCATAAAAAATAGTGGATTTGATACTTAGCGTGGCTGCCAGCTGGGTCCTTTACGTATTTTGATGCAGAATGCCTAGAAATGTGAACAAAAAGGAGTTAGTTTGCCAAATGAGGTTTCTGTCCCCTAATCCTTGCAAAAATGGCATGAGTGGCAAGTAGGTAAAGAACATTCAGGAGGATTTATAAGCAAATTAGATTTTTCAAAACTTTGAAGCAATTTGTGTCCAACTTTGGTGAGGTTGTGTCTCTGGAGCGGTGAAGGAGAGCATTAAACAGATCAACCCAGGGACTGGCAGTGACATAAGAAATATTTCTCAACAGCCTAATTTTTAATGTTTTTCTATTCCCTAACTCTGAAAGCTTTAATTCCTCTTATATGAACAGCAAACTCAGACATGGAGACATACATTTTTCAGCAGAAACCTCGTTATCTTCATGAAACAAATCCCTGTACTGTAAATGCAGAAACTTAATTGGTGGAAGCAGCATTGCACAGGCAGTTAACCTCTGCAAATTAAGATGTGAAAAATACTGTTTCAGACTGATTCATTTTTGTCCTTCACTCTACTTGCAGGTACTGTTTGATGAGTGTGAAAGGATGCTTCACTGATTTTCATATTGATTTTGGTGGCACTTCAGTGTGGTATCACGTTTTCCGTGGGGGGAAGGTAGGTGAACCTTTTTTGATATTTGGTTTTATTTCTCTGTGCCTCTTTTAGAGGGGAGGGGTTGTTTTCTTTCCCTTTTTTTTTTTTTCCTTTCTCTCTCCCCCTTTTTTTTTTTCCTTGAGGGGGTCAGCCAGTGATCAGACTGTTTCAGCAGCTTTGTTGATATACAGAGAGTTTGCTGAACTAGAAGGAGACCACTCACCATTATGAAACAAACAAGTGATTTATTTGAAATACCAAATGTGTTATTTGCTGGTGGTGGTGCGTTTAGGCTTGCTGTTGCTGTGTGGTCCATAAGTGTCTTGCAGCAAGATGGGGCTGTGTGTACCTTTGCTGGGTCAGAGTGCCCTCACAAGTCTCCTGTAGCTAAAGCTTCTGTTCCTTTTAGAGATTCCATATTCCTTTGGTGTGTACAGGCACAGTAAGCTAGAACTGAAACATTAAAGGATACAGAACCCTTAAAATACACAGCATGTATGGCTACCTTCACATCTTTCCTGGTTTATGATGTTTTTCCCAGTTGCAGTATGGACAGTGTATGCAACTGAAATCAATCAGGGGTACAGGTGCTGTTCCTCTGTGTAGCCCAGCTCTACTGTACCAACACACTGTTCTGAGCTGCAGGTAAACCACAGGCAGCTTCTGAGTAAGATGTTTCTAGAAGAGAGATGACAAGTGACAGTTACCCAGCCACTTCCAGCATGTGGGCTAATTGCTGCTGCTGTCTGTGTGTGCCTCTGTGTATAACACCTGGAAAACAAGTGTTTCATGCAGAAAGCAGCTCATGTGCCTAACACACAATAGCCTTGGTGGAGTCTCTCAGCTGTTCCTTTTTGTTGACTGTTGGTAATAGTTAAATCTTCATTTTGTTTTTAGATCTTCTGGCTGATTCCACCTACTCTGCAGAATCTAGAACTTTATGAAGAATGGGTTCTCTCAGGAAAGCAAAGTGATATCTTTCTGGGAGACAGGGTAGAACGGTGCCAAAGAATTGAGCTGAAACAAGGCTACACGTTCTTCATTCCTTCAGGTATCCCTGCTACCTAACCTTTTGGAATGACTGGGATTGTGTTTTACTAACAGTTCTCTGTAAAACAATTCTTCACACCTAAACCCCATACTGACCTCTTTATTTGCTGTGGCAGATGAATGGCCAGGGACTAAATGTGCTTCATTTTCCAGAAATTAAGACTGATGCAAAATGTACTGTGAGGAGGAGTGTGCAGTGATCACTTGTGTGTACTGGGCCTCTGGAGCTGTCAGTTCACCACTTCTCATCAGAGCTGTACTGACTGCTGCCGTTAGCTTTCTGGGAAAGACAGTTTTCTCTTTTTGTGATCTCTTCTCGCAGGTTTCACCTGCAGTTCAGTAATTGCTTCTTTGCCTCTATCTGTAGCCAGAGGTGGGTCTTGTTTCCCTGGTGGAACTGAAGAGAGGTTCCAGTCCATGGAAGAGCAGGTGCTGTGCTCCCCCAGGGTTGCTTCTTGAGGAAACAGCTTTATTGTTAATACTCTTCAGAATTTCTGCTGATGGAGATGGTGCTGAATCTGGACATCTTCCAGCAGCCCAGCCACACTCATTTACACTGCTGCCCACCTCAGTAGCTGTGTTGCATGATCCAGGCTCATCTTGCAAAGCCACCAAATAGTTGCTGCTTTGAAGGCTGATGCTTCAACCCTTTCTGCTCCTGCCTAAATTGGATTAAGGATGGTGGAATGTGTAACAGTCCTCATTTAAGATGATATCAGACTTTGCTTTCCATGACTATTACGGGACCATAAATTTGTTTATATTAATTTAACACATTGCCTCTTGTTGGATCTTACTGGGGAAATAAATATAGGTAGACTTTCTACATGACAGAGAGGCAGGCTGGTAGTTTTTCAGCTCTGGAATTAATTAGTCTGTGGAGATAAGATTATTATTTTTTAACCCTAGAGACAGAGAGAATGCAGGTCATGTAGAGATAGGGACAACGTTCTTCTCATCTGGGGAGTGTTGTTAGGATCAGTTGAAGGCCACAAATGTGCACATTTGTAAGTATTTGGTAAGAATCAGCCTGGGAGATGACAGGCAAAATGACTTTGAGGGTGGAGGAGTTAATCCGTTAAAGGAATTAGATCTTCCCTTGAAACAGGTCAGAATGTGCTGTTACTGTTTGAACTGGGTGTTTGAGTGTGGCTGTGCTGTTTGCTTAGATCCCATTACTGCATCTTCTATTTATCTCCATCCTCCTGTGAAAAGCCTCCTACAAGTAAGGTTTTCTGTGTCACTTTAGTCACGTTCAGCAGCTGCAACACTGCAGGTTGTGGGAGCTTGGACAGGACACAGCTGTAACATGGTGGCTGACACAAAGTGATTCCAAATGGGTTTTTGACTGTAGTTTCTGTTTTCTTAGGAAAGCCCCAAGTACAGAAATGCCAATACTCAGACATTTTAGGCTCCGTGCCAGATTTGAAAGGCATTTATGAATAATTTCTCTGTAAGCACCTCATAGATTCAAGGCTTTTTGCTCTGATGTATTTTGTTTGGAAAACTTATTTGCAAATCTCCTATTTATGTGAAAGGGCATTATTTCTGCCTTTGTTTTAACAGTATGGAAATGCCTAATTAAAGGCTGTTCCAGGTCAGTGAATTGAGCATAGCTGTGTAAAACAGGTCAATTCCTGTGACCTCTTTGCTCTGGTTTGTGCACATATCATGTTAGTTAATGTTTGAAAGTGGTTTTTATGTGCTTTAGAAGTGTTCTTAGTGTTTAGATTCTGTTTATGGGTGTCTGTAAAACCAGCGTGTCCTGTATTTTCAATTGAGCCTGATAAACCCTTGACCAGTCTCAACTCATCCATGAGGAAATACCTTCTAATTACAGGTTTGGTCACAGAAAGTGTAAAGAATTAGTGCTCAGCTGGGCTATGAATGGGGAACATTTCAACAAAGCACCTTTCCCATAAAATATCCTGCTCTGCTCCTGTTTTCAAGTAATTTTTGGATGTAGTCCTAGAAATGCTGTTATACCATAGCAGCGTGAGGGTGAAGTAGGTAGAGAAGACTGTAAGAAGACAAGTGAGGGAGTGAAATCACAGGCTGCTGGGAAATGGAAGGTTTGTCTGAGAATCTGGGATCAGCAGCAGATCCAGTAAATCCCCAAAAGTACAAACCACTTGGACAAGAATGGGGATCATTCTTAAGGAAGGCATAATTATAGTGCTCACCAGGGCCTCAGGGTATTTTCCTCTCCACCACTGCCATCATTCTTTCAGGATTAAGTTTAAACCCGTAGATTTCTACTGGTGTTTGTAACCCTGCAGAGCACTGAGAGCACGATCCCAGCTGTGGTATCAAGGAGGAATTGAGCCCACTGTTGTCAGCACAGTGAGTTGTTATGGGCCAAGGTGAATTTTGCAGCATTTTAGGAGTTCCTCCTAAATATGGGGAGGGGGAAAGTAAGCTGGGATTCTGAGGGATACTCATGTAGAAGCCCAGCTGTGCCCTGGTGGGCCCCCAGGGCTGTTCCACACGAGTGATGCACCGTTACAGATTCTCATCTCCCACTTTACTGGTTCCCACTGGTGGGTCAAGGATGATAACTCTGTTGAAGTCTGTGGTAAAGTGATAAAATCAGCTAGGAACCTGGCCTTTTCCATTCATGTAACTGGTGTCAGTGTAATTGTTGATTGAGAAATACACACATTGTGCCATTCTGAGGTTTATGGCCAGATTAGATTCAAGATGTTAGACCAGCTGAAGGTTCAAGAGGGGAGGAAGCCATGACTGCTACCAGTGTCAGGGAATTATTTTTAATTTTTTTTTCTGTGGAAATCTAACTGTTGTTTTCCCAGGATAACAGCAAACTTGTCTTTATGCAGGGAAAATGCCCCAGGATATTTGCACTTGGATGCTACTATGGGCAAAGTTTATTATGTAAAGTTTTCATATGGTAAATGTTCACCACAGATAAAATTTGGCCAAGGTAACATGTCTCACTGTGGGATAGTGGATGGGGATGCTGCCTATCTGACTCACAGGACAAATGGAAGCAAAATTCTTTATAGAGTGTGCTTCTCTTCAGGTGAAAACTGTGATGATCCACAAGAGAAAAAGCATCATTTCAGTGCTCAGTTATTGTCTCAGTAGAGAAACAACAAAATTTTACTGGTCACAGTCACATCTAGAGCTTGTCCAGTACTATTTTTGCTGTAGTGTTCTTCTGCACCATGTGATGACTTTCCAGGGGGGATGTGTGAAGTGTTTGGAGTCTGTCGTGGTGGTGTTATGGAGAAACAAGGAAGATATCTCCCATCACTGTGCTGGGACACACTGGGCAGCATCCCTCAGATTTCTACAGCTCAGGATTTCTGTAGACACATGGTTTTGGCTTCTACAAGCCATTTGCTCTATTACATCCTGACTGTTCTTCTGCAGCCTTTTTGAAATACTTCTCACTAAGTTAATGCCAGTTAACCAGGTTTTTAATATCTTCAGTGCTTCTCCCTTTATAAGTATTTTCTCCTTTTACATCACTGCATAACTTCACTGGAACCTTTCTCTCTCCTTCTTAGGCCCTTCACCCTCCACTCCAGTCTTTATTGTCTGTAAATTGTCTTTCACTTCTCTCCTTGCACTTGTTTTCTCAAGTGGTGCATTCATTATGCACTGATTTACCTCTCTCTTGGTCTCTGGACACCACATCAGTTTCTCTCATGTCCTCCTAAACATCACTTTTGTTGCTTAAACCCAAGCTCAAAACTAAGCATACACAAAAATCCATCCTTTTTTCAATCCACTTGCTCTTTTAAGTCTTAGTCTTGCTGAATAAGTAATTTTGATTGCATGATGGACCTCTGACATGGATATTGTCTTTCTCCTCTTCCTTGTTGTCCTCTCCAAGCAAGATTTTGCTATAATTTTAAATGTGTTAAGCTTGTTTGCTTTTCTCTCAATTTCTTGGCAGGCCTCTCTTTCAACAAATGACCTTTCCTTTCATGCATGTGTATATATGTCTAGTGCAGGCACTTGTACTTCAAATTCAGGGGAGTTTACACATGTAAAAATGGTGCATACAAAAGCAGCCAGCTTGTAGTATCTTGTGGAAAATTTGTCTTGCAATGAGTTTGCCTGTTAATGTTGTGAAGTCAGAGTGTAATCAGTGCATGTCTGCAAAAGGTGAGCCTGAGCCAGTCCTGGATTGTCACTGATGTTGTGTGCCAGAATATGGATAAACTTGGATTTTCTTCTTTTTTTTGTGAAGATCAGTTTTACTGACCTCCAAGGTAGCTGCCACATTTGTTGTGGATACAAGTTGTGGATACAGGTTGTGGATACAGGTTGTGGATACAGGTTGTGGATACAGGTTGATTCCAGGGTTTGCAGTGTGATTGGCCTCAGAAAATTTGCAAACATCCTGGTTTGGGTTCCTTTGGGAGGAGATGGCTGCTGCTACCAAGGGTTGCTCTGTCATCCTCTCTCTCTTCCAGCCTTTTTCTGAGCCTCTGGCACTGGTCAGAGTCAGTGGGGTCATGAGCAGCTGTGGGCTTGGGTTGGGTCTTCTGGTCTTACTGTAGGCTTCTCAAATCTGTAGCTTTAATGTGAGTCCATGGAAGAGATGAGATGTTGGGCTGCCATTAGATATTGCAGAAGACTTCTGCAGTGCTGATTTATTCAACATTCCTACGATCAAAATCCTGACAGGGTAACCTGCTGTCAACTGGATGATGTTCCTTTCTGGTTCTTCTTCAAACTTCTTCTGTTGCTGCATGCAATTTTATAACAGTTGTGTTTCACCTGGGAGCTGGCAGTGTTCCACTGAGGAGTAAGCTGTTTGTTTTACTTTATTTTTCTTAGGTTCTTTATACTGCACTTCAGGGCCTTTGGCATGGAAACATGCTCTCTTAATTATTGTGGTAACCTGAGAGTGCTCCAGAGTTCTTGTCTCCAGTCAAATGCAGAAATAATGACCTTTCTCAGATGAATGTTTTTGGGAAGGAGAGTGGACGGAAAGAGATGTTCTGTGTGGACTGTAGGCAGCTATTTGGAAGTATTCAAAGTGTTTCAAATGCTGTCTCAGTGGTTATCAGTGGGATTTTGCCTATTAGGAGTGTGTGGTCTTAGGTCACCTCTGCTGTGCCAGTGAAAGTTTGATGGATTATTGTGTGATGGGGCCAGAAGGTGGCACATAGCCCTTACAGCAGGGAGAATGACAGGCTATTAAAATCTGGCTGGTACATTTTTTGCAGGGTGTTGTGCTAGGGCTGCAGAGCTGCCTGGCTATTTTTGGTTGCTGTTTAGCTTTTTCCCATTCTGCGAGCTTCCACTGACATTAATGGAATCTCTATGCCTGGAACCTCAGGGACCACATGAAGAAGATTGGTGGAGAGGATCATAGAGGAGAGGCTTATTGTCTTGAGTGTCTACTTTCAGATTGAAGGTGACAGCGTAATGTTGGATTTTTGGTTCTACACCTAATGCAGAGCTCTGCCTAATTCTTAAAAACAACTTAAGATTGCGAGTTACTTTATTAATTGTACTACTGGGGCAAAGCGAATATATTTTTAACTTTAAAAATGTTACCATGATCTTTCCTTGATAGATTTGGTTGTGAGCACTGTTATGATGCAGTCATTCTTCTTTTGAGATTTGCTGGCAGTGCCCACTCTCGGGTTACCTCTTTAGTCACTTTTTATTTTTGAGACATATATACTTCATCATTTCCACCCCAAGTTGCTGTAGAATTGCAGGAAAATGTGTGGCAATTTCAATATCACAAGGCAAAATACCAGTTCAGTTACTAATGGAAACAGATGCACCATGGTTTTGGCTTGGAGCTTGTAGGCTGTTTGCCCCATAGCTTTATAAGTTAATATTCTTTTTCATTATTCTCAGATGGATGATTGCATCCTTGAGTAGGAATTTGCAGCCCACTGAAATCTTCTAACAAGTTTGCAATGTTTAATAATAATTGTTTTATAAAATTCAAAAGATAATGAGATCATATCTTTCTTTTAACTGTTCAGAAAAACGTTTGTTACTGTTAATTTTACCTTCCCGATTTACTAGAGATGATAACATCTAAATATTCAAGTGTATCTTAGGAGTGGTGGAATAATTCATAACTGTAAATCAGCTGAGAGCATTTCTGAGTCTCCTGAATAGAATTCCTGCTCAGTATTGGCTTGGCTTCATACACTAGGATTGTTTTGGGAAGGAAGAAGCACTTACCGATCGCCAGGAACTGAAATAAAAACCATCAACTTCAGAAAAACCAGAAGTGGATTGTCTTCTTGTTGAGGCTTGACCTGAGGGCTGTGAGCAGTGACTGTGCAGTGTCTGTACTCCCAAATCCATTTATCCCACATGGTAGAGCCTGTTGTGGGCAGGACAGGGCAGTGGCTGTGCCAGAGCTGCTCCAGCTGCCCAGGGAGGCCGGGCTGGTTCCACCTTCCCTCCAGTGCCACCGCTGCTGGCTCAGGCTGCTTGGGATGTGGTCGCCCACAGGAGAGAATCTTCTAGTTCATGGCTGGTCCTTGAAGCCACACAGTCAATGTCCTCCTCTCATCTGTAGGATTTAATTGTAGCTTTAGGTAGTATTTAGCAGGTGCTTTTGTTTGTGGCTTTCAAACAGAAATGAACAATTTCTAGTTCCACTGACCTTTGACTTTTTCAGTTCTTATTCTAGTTGTTCTGATATTACTCCAGTGCTTGTTTTAGCATTAAGGATAAAATTAAATTTGTGGCATTTTTCTCTGATTTTGAGACAATTACCAAGAGGTGGGTTGTTACCTCCTGTCTTGCACGAAGCCATGAAACACAGAGGGTTGTGCAGCAGTAGCAAGGTTTGTGTAAGCAGCACTGAGGAGAGAACTGATGAACTCACTCCAGAGGTGTTGGTATTGGAGGCTGTGTGGCAAATTTGTGCTGTGAGAGCTGGGAGTCAGACACACAGGAACAGACATGACAGGCTGTTCAGCACAGGTGACATGATGTAAAATGTCAACAGACCTTAATTCATCCTGCAAAAAGTAACAGCACGGGTGAAGGTGAGGCAGGGGTGTGGTGGATGATATTAAAGCAAATCCCTTGGCTGTCCCTTTGTGTTAACCCTACGTGCAGCACCTGTTCTGGAGGCTTGTCTTCCCCTTTAAAAACCATGGTAATTGGGGAGCTGAGAAGATGGGTGGTTTTGTTTGCAAATGGTCACAATGAACATTCATCCTCCTCAGTTTATTTCTGAGTCGTGCTGTAGCTAAGCTGTGGGAATGGATTGAATGTGCCATCCAAGCTTCTCTGTTCTCAGAGCTCATTTCCACAATACATTACCCTGATGGAAACTGTTTCCTGTTTTCCTCTCATCTCTCTTTCCTCCTACTTCTACTTTGCTGGTGCTGACCTCCAGTTTTAATCCATACACAACCTGGTTAATATTAGAACAAGAGATTTTCAGGTTGGGCTTTTTTCCTCTGTAACATCTGTGCCAATTGTGCTGGGATTTTGTACCTTGTCAGTTTTCCCATCTTTTTTGACTAACCTTGCCCTTTCTGTCCTGTGTTCCTGGAATCCACCTCTTGGTGCTTGTGTCTCTGCAGTTTCAATTATGCACGTACGTTCCTCAGGCAAGTGGAAGCTATTTTGGGATGCAGTGTGACTGAAATGCTGCACAGCTGAGTGGCCAAAATCTATTTTATGTGCAGGTGACTCCTCTGGCAGGGCTGTGTCCTGCAGAGGGGCTGAGCTGGGTGCTGCCTGTGGGAGTACATGAGCTGCAGGAGATGTGGGATTCCCCAGGACTGAGCTGTGTGTCCAGCTCAGCACTTCAGCAGTGAGAGGATGGTACCCACAGCCATGCTTATCTCTGAGCTATGCCTGGTGATCATCCCTGCCTTGGCAGGGGTAGGAACTTGACTTCCCAGGACTTTAAAAGTTGATGACTTTGTTGCTTGGTCTCTCGTTTATTTTTGTTTTCCCAACCCTGATGGATTTTAGTGCTGTATTATTAAAGGGTTTTGCTATTGACAGTTGTGTCATTAACAGCAGTATTTTCAATCTTGTTCTTAGAAATATTTGCATCTTGAAGGACCTAGTGTTCAGTTAATTCAGCAGCTGGGAGCTGAAGGTGCTAATTGCTTGTAAAATGTTTAGTCCTCGATTATAAATGTGAGTAGGGAATTAAAGACCTCCACAGAACCAGAGGTTGTGTCAAATACTTTACAGAAGACTTTCAGTTTGCACTGTACCAGCTCTGCAAGAATAGATGTTTGAAACTATATTTGTGTTCATTTTTGTTTCAGTTGAGGGTTTGTTATGTCTGGGACACCATTTGTTGGAGCATTGGCTCAAGCGAGTGATAGATCCTTCCACATTTCTCCCCAAAATATTGGGACTACCACCAAGAAAGTCTAGCAGTTATTAACACAAAGACCCTTGGCATCTCACGGGGACAGAGTTGAGAAGTCAAGAAAGGTGTGATGAAAGACCAGGAAACAATGAAACCAGCTGCACTCCAGTGTGAAATGTTCACTAAGGAAATAGAATCTGTGGGAGAAGGCTACTGTGTGTTTTCAGTGGAAGCACCCACTCAAAAAACAACTGCATTGTTGGGGTTTAATTTTAACCTTTCAAATAGGACTAGAATCAACTCATTTACTCCTTTTAATTAAGTTGTAAATATTTGATAACAAATTGTATTTTGAATTATGTTGATCATTTCACTAAAATAACAACGGCAGTAAGGTTGGACATTGGCACCTGTGCAGAGAACTGCTGTGGGAAGTGGTACTGAGGACTCCTCAGTGTTGTGCTGGCAACTGCCTGGTTCTGAGCTGTCTTCTGCCACCACTCAGTTGTGGGGTCATGAAAGTCATTTCACTTTTTCAAGTTCCAGTTTGTTCATCTCTAAACCTGACAATTAAGGTGGATTGTCACGCAAATCAAGCCTATGTTTCAGCACCCAGCCAATAAGTTGGCTTTGGGGACCCAGATTTGCCTCAGCACATGGTTTCCATTCTTCCCCCAACCACAGAAATCTTTGTTTACCCAGTGGGAGCAGTAGCCCCAACTTCCTTGACCTTGGATCTGTTTTCCTTCCCTAAGAGTAGGATGAAGACCATTTTTCTAGTAGTTTGCTCTTAGTACAGACTGACGTATTTTGTGTGAGGTGCTGAACTACTTCAGCTGTGAAGTATTTATAGTGTTGATGTGTGTAGTTGCCATCCTACCCTTACATGAAAAAAAAAAAATTCCTCTCTAATTGGTTGTTCTTGATTTGGAAGTAATAAACAGGCTGGATCACTAAAATTATACTGACCAGAGAAGGAAAGATGGAATAATTTCGAGAGCTGCCAGAGCCATGAGCCACCCGCTGGTTTTATATGCATCACATTTAGTGTTTGTAGTCAGACCTGTAAATTGACTGAAACCTGGAACAGGTTGCCCAGAGGGGCTGTGGAGTCTCCACCCCAGGAGATACTGAGGAGCCATCTGGACACAGTTCTGTGCAGCTGGCTCTGGGTGGTCCTGCTTGAGCAGGGGGTTGGACCTCCAGAGGTCCCTTCCAACCTCTACCATTCAGTGATTCTGAAATTCAGAAAAATGTATCCAGAGTGATGAGCTTGTGTTTCCAGGGAGAAAATTCTAGTGCTGATTTCTTTTCCTTCCTATCATTCTCCTACCAACATGCCCTTAAAGGAAAGCCTCGGTCCTGCCATCTGCTGTGGCTCAAGGACTTCCCAAATAGAGCTTTGCAGGCCTTTATGGTTGAAAGATTGTTGTGAAGGAGCACTTTTGTGGCTGCTGGCTGGAAAACCCTCTAGGCTGAATGGCATTTCCCTGCTCCCTCACTGATCTGGAAGTGAAGGAAAGCTGCCTTAGCTTTAATGGAAAGTACTGCACAGTCAGGAGAAAATTGACTGCCCCCCATGTTGCTTTGCTGTCTGCTGGTTTATAAATTGTAATGCTTTTCATTAAAAAAGCAGGGGGAAAAAAGCTTCAGGTCTCTGTGGGTCCCAGATCATTAGCAGGATCAATTCCTTTTTCACTGCAGAGATCAGAGGCTACAGTCTTGCATAGCCAGAGCTTCAGCTCCTGACAGACCAAGCAAACAATGCAGAGGCAGAAGAGCTGGTGTGTGGCTGCCTGAATTGCAGTGCCTGGATTTTCGTTGTGACAGAAGATTCTTTGGAGCCTGTGAAATGAATTCAGTCCCTTACAGGATTGGGTCAGAACAGTCTCATCAGTTCCAGTACTAGAAATGTTAAATCCCTTAACCTGAGGCTTGCAGTGAAAACGATTTCTCAGTTACTTCAGGAGGTTGATCGTAAGGGATGAAACTTCTACCTCTGAAGGAGGGCTGGTAATAATTTGAAATCTTTTACGTCTAAAGGTTATGTATGAAGGTGTGTTATGGTGTTGGTGTGAAGGAAGTTTGGTGTGCCTCAGTCCAGTTCCACAACCCTTGGTCCACCACCAGTGCTGACATGGTTTGCAGCCGTGCTGGAGGTGCCAGTCTGAGAGCCAAGTGTATGGAACAGACTGAATTTACTTCTTAGTCATGGACGTGGCTGAGTCATAAACTTGCGTGTGCTCAGTAAACACTGTAACTGTTGGGTGAATAAATAGAAGAACTGATTTACAGAGGGTTGCAAGACTGCACGTCACAAGGTGCCCTTCTGCACCTTGACTAGTCCTGAAGTGTGGCTGTGAGCATCCCATTTAACCTTTCACTGCTTTAACTTCTCATCCCCTGCACAGTGGGATTCAGGGGGTTGTTAAAATTTGATGATAAATTGCTCTGTAATGCTACGTAGCACGAGGCATTCTCAGTTCTCTGCTTTCCCTCTCTAGGGTGGATACACGCGGTTTATACTCCAGTAGATTCTCTGGTGTTTGGTGGAAATATCCTGCATAGCTTTAATGTTCCCATGCAGCTTCGCATCTATGAAATTGAGGACAGAACAAGGGTAAGGATACTTGATTCTCTTTTTAACTGAGCAGTTCTTTGTGACTATGATCTGTCATAGTCTCTCCCTCCTATTCCCTTCTGACAAACAACAACTGACGGGATCTCTGTGTCAGAGTCGTTGAAACAAGAGGTAAACATGAAGTAATGAGACTTTCAAATGTTGGTTATTTTTAGTGGGATTTTCTCATCTGCTTCCCGCAGATGTGTCCCTTCTGTGTCTTTTGTCTGTCTGTGAAACTTTCATAAAACACTTTCCCTTTTGCACAAAAACATACTGCACTTTACAGACCTTTGTGCCAGTATTTCTGGTAACCCTCTGCTTATCACCTCTTTGTGCACACCTGAGATGGATACCCGAGCCTGGAGAACTGATGGCACTGGGCTGGTTCTGCTGCCCACAGCTCAACTGACAAAGCTGTGCAGAAGTTGTGTATGGAATGACTTCTGTAATTGGCAGTCACTACAGTGACTTGATACCATGCAAGAATTTCTTGGAACAGAGAGTCTGAGGTGGGACATTAATCTGAACATTGTGATGTTCATCTGGCTGTAGCACCTACCTGATGGCAAGGCTGGGGAAGGTTACTGTGCCTCCTCTTTCTTGGGAATGACAGTTTTATCCTTGGTTGATAAACAAGGCACCTACTCATCATGTCCTTTGGGTTTCATAAAGCAGCAGGATCTGAAGGAAGTGCCACTGTTTTAGCAGCCTGTTAAATAAACTGTGCAAGGCCGTCGTGGCATTCTGACATAAAAATGGACCAGAGGGATGTGCAATCCAGGTGGGGACTATTTTGGAAGCCTCACTCTGAGACAATGCTGGCAAACCACTGACACAGGTGCCAGCTCTGGTGTTAATGGAGATTTGGGCTGGCAAAATGGCAGGAAATTGCAATTCTTCACTAAAAAGTCTTAAAATGGTATGTTGTGGACATGAGTGCAGTTCACTGTTGTTCACCTCTACAAGAGGCACAGTTCTTGCTCCAAGTTGGCTTTTACCCCAAATTGCTTTCTTTGCAGTGAGAGTGCATAGGCCTGAAGCAAATACAAATTGTTTTGAAGTGCATCTCTGACTCAGTGGGTGCCCTCCCCCCAGCCTCCCTGGCTTCCCAGCGGGTACAGGGCCTGGTAATCTTCACATTGCAAAACAGTGGTGGGAGAAGTTGGTTTCCTGGAGTGACTTTAATGAAGAGAAGCAGAAAAATGAATTCTTAGTGAAAGAGAGATGACAAAAGCTGAAATTCAGGGGGAATTAGAACAGAAGGAATGTGAGAGCAGAAGTAGAGGTAGAGACCAGAGTGGATTCAGCCTGACTTTGAACAGGTGAGAGTGTCAAGTGTCTTGAGAAAGTGCAGAGGGACTTGGGCAGGAAAGTTCAGTGACAGAAGCAGGAGGGGGCTCAGCGTGGCCTGGCAGAGGTGCTGAGCACAGGAAGGTTTGCAGAGTGACTGTAAATAAGAACCAGCAACACATGCTGGGAGTACACTGCAGGTGTGCAGGGGGGTGGGTGTGTTGTTGCTGGCAAGGATGTTTGCACAGGCAGCTCACATGGAGAATGGAGGAGACTGGGAGGGAGGATCAATGCCAGAAATGAGTTATTTCCATTGAAGTCTTTGGGGAGGATGGGAAGGAAAGACTCTTTTTTCCTTAATTTGAATAAAAACTGACATTTTGTTCACACAGGACTTGAGCAACCCAAGATCACACACCTTGGGTTGTAACTGCTCAGTCGTGCTTCATGTCAGGCCCTTCTCCTTGGGAAGCTGGGTGCAGCTTTGATTTTCTAAGCTTTTTATGCCAGCAGGCAAAACTCCTTCTAACAGCCAAATATTTTGGTAACTTCTAGGAACTAATTTACTGGCACCCTGATCCTGTGAGGAGGTTCTGGGAGTTGAGTATCTGCATCTTGAAAAATGTTCTCTCACCATTTATTGGGAAAGGGACACCTCAACATTTGGAAATCCCAAATCCGACCTTTGTTCTTGTCGTTTTTTGTTTAAATTTTCTTTGAAGTCTGTGTAGTTCTTTATCATTTTCCTTTCAAAAATACTGGAGTGCTTTAAAAAAGACCAATGAAAGCCAGCAGCCCAGAATATCCACGACTTCACAGAAGCAATTTCAGCACTTGGATGTTGCTGTGTGCTGGCAATGTGTTACGCACAGTCTGTACCTGTGCTCACAAACTTGTGCTCGTGGGCAGATGTAGAAAATCAGAACTGTGTGAACAGATGAAGAATAGCAAGAATTTCTGGACAGAAACAAAATAGAAGCTGTGCAGCTAAGGCATACAGAAGTTTGATAAAAGGCAGGAAAATCAATACTGTGATTTAGGAATAATAACATCCCCCCAAACTAAAAATACCATGCAGGAGTCTTGAAGGGGAAATGGTTTCGAAACAGGATTCTGGTGTGTACTACATTATTTGCTTTGTCAATCAAATTTTGTCATTTCTTTGTTGAAATAATTCCATTCATACACTGGCTGGTCTGGCAGACTCAGTACAATGTAATTCACCCAAATTTGCCAGTGTGAGCATACTGCAAATGAGTTTCTCATCAGTATTGATCTTTCCATTGTGTATGGCACAGAAGTAAATTACATGATGTGATTGACAAAGTAATTTGCCACACTCAAATCAAAGTGTAATACAGGTGTGCTTCCCCTCTTCATTTTGCACAGAGCAATTTTATGGAGGTTTCACTGTGTTTAAACCTGCTATGTAATGTTTAATCATCTTTGATTGCTGATATTCAAAGTCATTTTTATGCTAGGTGTAGTTGTTATTGTCTTAGCTCAGACAAGAATAAATACAGGGTTGAAATGGTAATGCTGATTTACAGCCTGATAAAATTGCCTAGTTTATATACTTGTCATGCTTATTCTAGCTTAATTCCTCATACCCCTGGGAGACTTTTTAAGAGGGTTGTAGCCATTTAAAAATAGTTTTAAGGAGTAATAAAAAACATGTCTATTGTTGGAAACAGCTCCTAATGTGCAATTGAGGTAAACAAATATTCTCCAGCCTTACAGTTCGTAGAGACTCTCATTTTGCAGCCTGGCTTTCCTGGAGGCCAATTAACAGCCAGTGAAACAGGCCAAGCTGTTTAGCTCTCTGCAAGCCCAGCTTGAGGAACTGCAGAGCAGGATGCCATGCAGGGATTCATCATTTGGCATAGGGTGATCCAGCTCCGTGGTACTGAGGAGGAAGAATGGGTCAAACTTACTCCTAATTCATCTAAATTTAACTGCCTTAAGATATTGGGATGTGGTGGGAACAAGGGCACTCCAAATATATACGTAAGGTGGTCACTCACAGATGATGGTGCTTGCTATTCTCTTGGTTTTCTGGAATGTAAGAGAACATTTTAAGTGGCTCGATTAATTATTTTGTAAATAATCATAAATTGCTTTTCAATATTGTGATTAGATTGATTAAACACAAGTGGAGTTTGTAATGGTTTTAATGGGCACTGTGGAAGAGATTAATACTTTTTTCAGGAAAACGTGTGTCTTACTTGCTTAGGGTTTTTTTGTTTTGTTTTTGGAGGGGTATATAAATCCCTAAAATACTTTCACTTTGAGCTGAAGAAATGGATCGTATTCCAGAGAGGATTTTTTCTTGCTGTACAGGAATAATTAATTTTTTTTTTTCAGTGGATTGTAAATTATTAATCACAGAAGTTAGAGCTGGAAATGCCTATTAGATGATCCAGTGTATTTCCCTGTTGGTGGGGAATTTAGTCCTCTGGCAGTGTCTGTATCAGATATTATACTTCAAACTCATCACAGAACATTTTTAATTTTTTCCTTCTTTCTCTTATTCCTCCCCCTGCCCATAAGAGTTCATTTGACTGTGAGTGTACCATGGAAAGAGTACGGACATGCACATAATGCAGTTCACATCCGTTATAATTAATAAATGTTCAGGGATATCATAAAGAGCATATTCCTCTATACTTTTCCATAAGGCAAACTTTAAAAGTTTTTAAAGCACTGTTAGAGTCTCTTTACTGGCAGAAAGCCCTGCAGATCTCTGTACAGTATCTCTGTCTACAGATGGCAGGGAGAGCTCTTCCTTCTGAAGGTTTGTAAAAGCAAAGCCTTCTCGGGCAAACAGTGGATTACAGAGGCATGGAGGGATTTGCTGTGGGTTGGAACATTGATAGCGAGGCAATTAGGAACTCAAATTGAATATTAAAGATTGATATACATAATGGGAGCACTGCATGCATTACTGCCTTGTCTTTCACATTGAATTAACATTGGTAACAACTAAATTTGGTGAAGCTCAGAATCTGTCAACAAATGTTGAGCAATGATGTCTTTAATATTCCCAGGCATGTGGCTGAAAACCTTTTGAAGGCTGAGGGGTGGAAGGCGGCTTCCTGTTTGTAAGTCAATTCTTTGCAAATTTTGTTTCCTGCAGTGCTCTCTTGGAAAAATTTGAGTTCCTTTATTAGCATATATTTTAGCATGGATAATTTCCCCTGTGTTCCCTAATAGTCATAAGTGACTTGATCTCTTCTCTATGACAAATAACTAAACTAAAGGAAAAATTTTCTTCAATGCAAAAAGGCCCTGGGGTTAAATGTTCTCACATTTAGGGGGTTGTTGTTTGGCTGGTTGTTTTTTTTTTTTTTTCCTTTACTTTTTTTCATTTCTTTTTTGGTATGTGTGCTTTGTAACAAACCACACAGGGAAACATTTGGAAAGGTGCAGCAGTGCTGGATGCACGACCTGTAGCAACAAGCAGTTCAGATTTTCCAGCTGTATTTGTGTTGAATTTAAGAGATTTCAACTTGTGGGAATTGCCATGGAGTATTTAATCCTACAGTGTGATACATCTACTGTGACAATACAGAATATTTTCCCTTCATTACATTTTGGTTTACTTCTAAGAGTGTTTGCATTTCCTGTGTCCTGGGAACAGAGGCAAGTTCTTTGGCTGTCCACCTTGGGGACAGTTTTCAAATATGGGCATTCCAGTAAGTCGCTGATCTGCTCAAGTGGATGCTTTGATCACCACGCAGGTGTTTGGACAGTGCCTGCTTTGCTGAATCTGAGTTTGCAGGTGCTGGGTTAGTGGTTCTGTGTAGACTTTGGGCTTTTGGCTGATCTGAGGTGGGTGGTGTTTTGGTTTTTTTCTGAGATCATGCTCCTTTCTGGTGCAGTCCAACTTTTCACTAAAGGTGGGTGCCCACCTCTGGGCTTGGGGAGCAGTGAATATGCAGAGAATGTTTTAAAGCAGCTCCTGTAATCCCAGTGCAGTGCATGCACCTGAGCCTGCAAAATGCAGATTTCTGTGCCACCAGGAGAAAGAGGTGTACAGTGTAAGTACAAGTGCATGCAAGATGCATGGCATCCATTTTTAACAAACCACAACAAATACACATATCTTCCTTCATTTAAGGAGCTTCCCAGATCCTTCTTTGGTACAGTGACCTTCTACAGATAGAAAACTGTTGGAAAGGAAGGAAACCCTCTTTGTTTTCTTTTGAATCTGAAATACTCTCACAAATAACTAGTGTTGGAGAATTCAGCTTTTTGTGTGAGAACAACAGGTCTAAGATGTAAGAAAAAGTACACAGCTTGACAGGATCTTTTGTCAAAATCCTGCTTTTCTATTCTTACTCTGTTTGTGGCAAAAGCTAACTTGCTACCAAAAGGTAAACCACATAAGGGATTTTTGCTTTAACGTGTAGCTATCAAGAATTTGTATGTTAATTTGTTTAATCAAATTGTTGAGACAACCACAAATGAAAAAGATGAATTTCCTGCTTGACTAATTTTAGGTAATGTTGCCATTTTGATAAAAATCCTGTGATAGTGTTTAGGAGATGAAAACCCACGCCTTTATTTTAAGTTTTAGTGACTAACATCTGTATGTGACCACCCTATGTTTATACAGCAGGTAAATAATTCCATAGGGGCCATCCATCAGTTTCACAATTTCACAAGAACACAAACCCTCTCCTCTCCCACCAGCCCAAGAGGATACAAATTAGTGAACCAAGAAATGATGCTGTCGTGGCAGGCAGGCTGGTTCCTCATTCCGTATGCTGGAGGCATTCAGCTCCCTGCTCCCACCCTCTCCCCTCCCCCTCCTCACACTGTTTGTGCTCTTGATAACACGATGGCAATGATGACTGGCCCTTGTGCTGCAAACTTCTCTCCCTTCCCCATGGACTGACAGTGTTGATCTTGCTTTCAGGTGCACGCCAAATTCCGGTATCCTTTCTACTATGAAATGTGCTGGTATGTTCTGGAGAGATACGTGTCCTGTGTGACCCAGCGCTGCCACCTCAGCAAAGAGTACCAGAAAGAATCAATGTTAATTGGTGAGTGAATCCTTTGAGTGCAGATTCAGAACCGATGCTGGCACCTCAGGCTAGCTGCTGCTTTGGTTTCTGCAAAGCAGATTATAAATTGAACTGGAGAGCTGGAGAAATTCTGATGAACTGTTTCTTTATTTTGGGGTGGGGAAGATTTTTGGCTCTTAAGCGTTTTTTCCATGAAGTACCAACCTACTTGGGATTATATTAATTGAGCACTCCCTTAGCAAGTGGATCCCAGAAAAATAATTGTTGGATGTGTTTGTTCCTTGGTTTCAGCAATGTTAGTGTTGGGATGATTTGCCAAACAGTTGAGGATTTACTGCCATGTTCAGCACAGTACCTCAGTAGGCAGAAATGTGTGTATTGCAAATGTGCTCTGGTAGGGTGGATATTTAGTCCTTTTGTAGAGAAGCTCCTCTACAGAACATGTTGTGGTCACTAAACCTTCTTTCTTTCTCTTCCCTTTTCCTTAAATTCTCCTGTAATTCTCTGGTGATTGAGTTCTAGTTCTGCAGAAAAACAAACCCAAGCAAACACCTACACAAATCGCCATGATCTGTAACCCAGGTGCAGGGAGGTCAAAGAAACCTTTACAACAAGAGCTGAAAATGGACCAGAGGAGAGACAGATAGATGTGCCTGAGGCGTTTCCTTGGCACTGGTGTGAGCTTTGCATCAATGTGTGACAATCCAGTTGTTGCTGTGCTGAACTGCCCTCTTTTTCCTCCTTTTGATGGAACAAGGTGGTGGGCCACGTTCCCTCTGCTTTTAAGCACAGAATAGCTGAAAATAGCACAAGCACCAGCTAAATCTTAACTGATACGTGTTAAGTGTGGAGGAGGACTAAAGTATTTCTGTGCCTCCTGCTCTCTGAGGTGCCACTCGGTGTGAACCTGGCATGGCTGGCACTGCCCCACACTCTGGACAGAGGAGGGAAATGTTCATCTACGAGCACAATTCTTAGTAGAAGGGATTGAAGAAGTTACAGGCAGGTGTCATTCTCCAGTGAATTTTACTGACCAAGAATAATTTGATGAAGCTAATAGTCTGTATACATAGGCCAGGGAGAATTCCTGGGGTCACTGGGAATTTGGGTGCTTCACATTTTAGCTCTGAGACCCTGGTCAGAAAGGTTAGTTAAGCAGAAATTCTGTGTGCAGAGGAATTTTTCTCATAAGATCATCCTAGAGGAGGAAAGGATGAATTAGCTCTCTGGATCAGGTCTTCAGAAAGCAGTGATGAAACTGATAACTGCATTCTTTGGAAAATAAGGAACAATCTCCTGTTGTCCAAACCACTGGCATGGAAAGAGGTCCTGCAGGCAGGGTGGGGGATGCCAGCTCAGCCACGTGTAATTTCACAACAAATTGGATGTGGAGAGTGGATGGTTTAGGATATTGAGATGGGACTTTATCCAGCTAAATCACCAGTGTGAATTCCAGCCCAGCTCCATAATTACTGATAATGGTTTGGTGATCCCCACGAAATGTGCCTCAGGCCAGTTAACTGGGAGATATTCCAGTCATATAAAAGCTCAGTGGGAACTCTAGATGTCCACTGTCTACAGGAAACAGGATTGTTTTGCATGACCGAAGAGTGCCAGCTGCAAAGGCTTCAGGAAAAGGAGCCTGGCTAGTTGGAAAAGGTGAATTTGTCAGGGTCTTGTGACCTATGGTGGCATCAGTTGGTGGCAGAGACAGATGCATACTTTCATTTTATCAGAAACTTGGGGTTTTGTTTTTATTCCTTGGCAGAAACTTAACCTTAAACTAATTATTTTAGTGGGGGTTGTGGTTCAAAAGACCAGGTCTGCTATACTGCTGAATCTTTCACCTTGGCATTTGCCAAATTCAAAGGAGTAAAAGTACCTTATTTACCCTTACAAAGCTGCAGTGCTTTGTTCTGTGTGAGTAATACTGTTTCCAATGATTGCTTTGCTTTGCTTTGCTTTGCGTGCTTTGCTGTGCTTTGCTGTGCTTTGCTTTGCTTTTAACTGGTCTGTGTCCAGCCTCGACTCAATCTCTGTGAACTGTAATCCTTGAGTTAAACTGGTTTGTTCTGTGGTGTCTGTATCTTGATATCATTCACTTGTTTAGGGATGGGATATCCTAAAGACACCAGTCTTCCAAACCCTACCACTTTGTTTTTAAGCTTTTCTTCAGAGCTGCAAAGGTCCTTAAACTGTCTGTTCCCTAGGGACTTCCCTATCTGCAAGCAATTTCTGGATTTCCCATGAGGGAGTATCCCTTGACAAAGAATTTCCCATTATTCTCCTTAAAGAGTAATGAAGCAAAGTACTTAGTTTCTCCTCAAACCCCTCAGTAGATTTAATTGTCTTCTGTCATCCTTGGTTTAAGAAAAAATTCTTCACATACTTGTATTCATTTTCAGAAATTTCTCTTGAATAATCTAAATATTTCTCCTACTTTTAAAAAATAATTTCCTTGACATAATTTTTTCTAAATGTCTACTTTCTGCCTTTCCTTTTGGGTGCTAGAACTTGCTATTTTTCACCCTTGAGTTGTGCTGCTTTCTTTCCTTTTGTAGCTTCTGGTGCATGGTTGTAGCGGATCTCTGAAGTTAAGAAAGTGATTATTAGTTGAGGAGACATTAACCAGAGTGCAGGACACTGCCCACAGTGTCTGGGATTCACAAGGGAGTAGTTTTCATAGAATTGGTGGAGATTCTGTTCTCCTGCGTAAAAAAAAAAAGAAAAAAATTGCTGTGTTGATAAAGAGCATCTTTGGAGAACACAGAAAACTGAGTTTATCAGCATTTGGATTTGAAGAATGTCTTTAGATTTTTCATACTGTGTTTTTGTAACATAGTATTTATTTGCTTTGACATGAACGTTGTTAAATTCAGACTGACTTTCAAGACACTGTCTACTCGTGAAAGTGTATTTGTGTGATTGTGTTGTGATCCCTCTGTCCCAATACTTGTATGCTGGTGTAGCAATTTATATTGTTCTTTGTATTTCTGTTTTCTAAATGTCTCCACTCACAAAACTTCAGACAGGAAAAAAACCCCACCTCTGTGGAGGCACGGCTGAAACCTGAAGTCTTCCCACTCCCTAAATAAAAACAGGAGTCCAGCTCTAAATGAGGTGGAAGATGATGGCCGTGGCTGCCTCCCCCATTCCGCAGGCCCAGAATGAATTTCCAGGCCATGTCCTCCCAGGCAGTGTGTGAGGCTGTTCTTTCTCAGATCTCTCCCAGGAGGGCAAACACTCAGGGGAATGACGACATGACAGCAATCACAGGCTGCTGGAAAAGCACACAATCTCTTTTTCTCTTTTCTTTTGCTTGTCTCTAGCAGCTGGGACATTTGTCCTGCCAGCTGAAATCAGAAGGGAGCCTGTTTGGATTTCCTACTAGATTTGAACGTGCGCTGTTTTTCAGGATGGATATGTCTCCATTATTTTTACTCTTATCATGAATGAGTCTGTACTGGATGTTTTCAACCACAGTTGACCTTCAGTGAGATACGGATGTTGAGAGTGAGCTGACAAAGAGTAATTGGGAGAAGATCCTGGGCTATCAGAGATGTGCTTTCTCTGTAGCCTGCAGCTTTGAAGATTCCCATTGCTAAAATTTTAACAGGATGGCTCTAACTGTATGTTAAGCCTGATGGATATAGAAAATATGCCCTCTGGCACAGTGAAGGAGCTGGGTCTTTTTTCCCCCCCATGTCAGGGGATAGAATAGATTTGCTTATGATAGACAGGTACCTGAGTATATTGAGTGGTTCTTGTGTGGGGAGCTCCATGCAGTGATACATTTCCAGTATGCTCAGGGTTTTTCTGCTAATGAATATGTCATTGCTGTCTTTAGCAGACTGATAGCAACTGCTGCTCCCAAGTCACAGTGTCAGGGTTGGGAGCTGGGAATGGCAAGGTAGACACTACACACTGGACTGTTCTGAAGAGTTCAGAAAGGTTTCTTAATTAAGCCTGACCCCCATCCCTTTCTTTTAAGTTCTGTAATACAGCAAGTTGCTTTTCAGCAAGGAAAGAAACTGTGTATAATTATTCTTGTACAAGTGGATAACTGTGGGGAAAGTTAAGTGATCTGCCCGGAACCACAGGGAAGTGAACTGCTATAGAAAAAAAAGACTTCTAATGCCATGTCCTGTGTCAAGTCTGTGCTGCTCCACCTCTTCACTGAGCTAGATCACAGAATGGTTTGTATGAGCTGGTTTTATTTGCTTTGAGATGAAGAGGGTGAAGGTCTTTTTGCACTGAGTTGTGTGGGAGCCCGGACTGCTGAAACTGGGGTTCAGACCTGGGACTTGCTGGTGCATTGACTCAGAAGAAGAAATACAGCAGAGCTGAGCAGGAGCTGTTTCCCACAGAGAGACTTTATAAACCAGAAAACTCCCAAGTCAGTGGAGCCCTGGTAATACAGTGCTTAAAATGCACTTCTCAACAAAGTAAATGCAGATTATGCTTATGTAGGGCCTCAGCTCAGAGCACAGTAACTCTGTCAGACAGTCTTTTCATTGAAATGAATAAATAAAAATCATGGCATGTTGCATTACAACAAAACACAAAATTGAATCTCCCTCACCTTGAAGTTATCCTTCCATTATTGATTCCCTTGGTGCCTTTTTTTTTTTTTTTTTTTAGATTAGCAGCAGTAGCAGACAGTTGTTGTGTTTTGAGAGCAGCCTGCTCTTAATCCGGTGGTGCACCAGCACTGTAATCCCCTGGTGCTCCAGAATAGCCTGGTACACTTCAGGTTAGCAGCAAGCCTTGTGCCCAAGGGGAACATTAGGCAGGGCATGAGGTGACTGCCAGGCATGCAGAGAACAGGGCACTGCTTTGGTAGGGGTTTGTTGGGGGTTGGATGTGAGCTGTGTTTGCCCGTCCGTGCCCAGGTGTGGCTGGCACAGCAGGGCTGCCTCGTGCCGACAGCCGGTGGCAGGGACGCGGTGGCAGCTGGCAGAACGGAATTGCTGGCCCCCCTCCGTGTGCTGCCTTCTCGTGGGAATAGGCCCCCAGTATGCTCTGGTGCTCCACTCCTCTCCTGCCTTTTGTTTCCATAGATTAGAGCAAGAGGCAAAAAGTGGAGATCTCTCTCGGAAGCTTTTTCTCCTTGCACCAGAGCATTACTTGGAGTAAATTATTCACACCTCCATAACGTGATCTCCCTCGTTTTCTTTAGGCCTTATTTACGCTTGTGATTTGCCCCACTTACAGCCATTAGTTCCTGTTCAGCAGAGCTGCAGCACAGGAGGATAGAAACATGATTTTCTTTGTGCAGATTTATACTGCTTTCTATTAATGACACTGTCCTGGCAGCGTAGGGATGTGTGTCTGCTTTCACCCTCTCCTGTTTGATACCAGATCACTGGCATTTCCTCCCATGCAGGCTGGGCTTTGTGCTTCAGTCAGTTGTAAAACAGCTCACCAAGGCCGTGTGGCTCAGAGAAGGGGCTCCAGCCCTGGATCCGAGAGCCTGGATTCTGATTCCTGGTTTTTCCCTAGATTTGATGTGTGACAATGAGCAAATCGTGCTTTCTCCCAAGCATCTGTTTCCTCAGTTGTAAAATGGGAGAATGACATAAGCTGATTATGTAGCCTTTGAGGTGGATATGTGTGCTTGCTACTGTGGACAAAGGAAAAAACAGTGTGAAATAAAAGTTGGATAACTGAGTGGGTTTTAAATGTTCTGGTTAAGATATTTTGTAATCCTGTTTATTTTTCTAAGAGAAGTATGGGGGTGTATTAGCACAGAGCAGAGAGGAGGAGCTGCTTTGGAGTGCTGATGCCACCACCTCAGCACACAAAATAATCTGTGAGGTTTTTTTGGGGGGTTGCAGGGAAGAAGTTACCCTGCCCTGTGGATGAAGCTGGGTTGGGCTGCACCCTGCCTTGCTGATAGCTGGTATTTTCTGTGAGTGCCATCTTTTCACAGGCATTTCAGCTTAAACTTGCCTTTTAGGAGTCATTTTTGGCCATTTTGGTTTTGAGGAAAAATGCAAGCCTGTCTGAAGGAGCTGACTGGACAGAGATGCTGGATGTTTGCAGACCCTGTAGAAGAAGTACAGTTGCCCTGAGAAGTGTGAGGTGACCAACTCGTAACTCTGGGGCAGTAACACCCAGAGCTGACCTGGCCTTGCAGGGTATTTTTTGGGAACTGCAGAGCAGCCAGGCAAGCTGAGCAAGCTGCCCTCACACACTGCCACTGCCTGTGGCACCTCTGGTACCCAGGTGACCAAATGTGTGTTTGTGACAAGATAGTACAGGCTGTGCACGAGCCAAGGAGCTTCTCTGTGATCAGGAGGAACTCTCCAGCTTGGAACTGGGCTCCAGGATTTGTTTTGAACCTCCCTGTTTAACAACCGGATGCTGAGCTTTCTCATTAATGTCCATTTAATCCTTCCTTAAGCATGGTTCACGTTGTCCTAATCCAGAGCTACTGTACTGCAAAGCATGGAAGCTGTGAAAGGAACTTTTCATTAATTGTTCTCTCACTTTTTCTGTGTGACTTCTGTTTCTTTCGCAGTGTGTTTTTGTTTGCAGCTTGATCTCATACCCATTTCAGACAGTAATAAAATTCACATCGACTTAACTGGGTGTTGCCAGTGTTAACTTTATTTTCCACAGAAATTCCTGCTGTTGCTAGCCTGCATTCAATGTTGTTCACTTAGTAAGGGAAATTGTGTCTAATAAATAAGAAAAGATGTGTGCTTGAGGGAGCCATGGCCACTAGTTTCCTACATTGCTTTCACTGCTTGATTGCACAGAGTTGGGTAACAACTGGGGCTCTTAGGGGGAAATTAAGATTAATAGTTCTTTAGACTCAGAAGCTTGCCTTTAAATTTTCCTGAGAAGTACCTAGAATGTATTGGGAATGGCATTAAGAAAACCAGTAGCATGTAGCTGTGACAGTCCCTGTGTTTCTCAGTGTGTTTTGTCTTCTTGTCGTAAAATAAGCACAATTGAAATCCTCTGTCTCAGAAGAGCAATGAGTATTCATGCACTAACAACTGGGGGTTCTTGTTTTATCAACAGTTAGTTGCTTGCAGAGAGGAAAAGTATTGAGGAGTTGATTTTGTGCTGTGCAGGGTTCCTGGAAGAATGATGATGTACAGCATTTTAACGTGCTTTCTCCCATCATTTCCCCCTCCTCCTTCTGTGCTAACTCTCCTCTTAAAGCTGTAAAGCTGCCGAATCTGGTCTTTTTCGGATTTGTGGGAAAATTAATTGTGTGTGACTTAAGAGCTCTGCCTACTCCTAATTGAAGGCATAGAGGACTGAAGCTTTGAAGAAAGCATAATTTTTCCCTAAATGTTTCCCAGTCATTTGAACTGAGTAGATGTTAATGAAAACCAGCATTAAAACAGACAAACAAGCGCCCCCCTCAAAGAAAAAAAATTAAAAATCAGCTAAATAAAGCCCATTCCTGTCACATACTCACTAAACCATTCCCCAGTGCCCTTTGAAATAGGCAGCACCTGGCCCCAGTGGTACAGAAGTGCTTCAGCTGTGAGGTTACAGTGGGTAAAATTCAGCATTCTTTTTCTAACTTTCAGATGCAAAAAGAAAACGCAGCACAGACAGCTACTCATCAGATTCGTGGTTAGACATGGATGAAGAATCTTGTGATGCCCATCTCCAGGAGGAGAAGGATGACAGCTTGGATAAGAACTCCAAATCCTTGGTGGATGGCTCCTCCTCACCCAACAGCACACACTCAGAAGGGAAGGAGGCTGCAGGGAGGAAACAGAAAGCCACAGTAATGAGGTACCTAAAAAGAACTTTGTCTAATGAGTCAGATGACAGCGTAAAATCAACGACCCCCACGGACTATCCCAAAACACCCACGGGGTCTCCAGCTACAGAAGTTTCAACCAAATGGACTCACCTCACGGAATTTGAACTGAAGGGTTTAAAAGCCCTGGTGGAAAAGCTTGAATCTCTCCCAGAGAACAAGAAATGTGTTCCAGAAGGCATTGAGGACCCACAGGCTCTCCTGGAGGACATGAAGGTGGGTGTGATAACTTGCTGGTCGACACAAACTCTGCTCTCTGGGCACAGAAGTCAGCAGGAGAGCAGAAAGCAAAGTTCTGCTGCAGAGGGGTGGCAGCTGTGTGTGGTGACCAGCTCCTCTCAGGCTGCTCTGTCACAGAGAGGGAGATGATTCCTTGAACCAAAGCTGTCTCTGACTCCTGTTTGCAGCCAGATTTAAGTGACACAGTCCTTTCTGACTGTCACAGTAATGGCCAGAAGTTTATATCCTCTCATAATTCAGCACTTGTTATGTTCCACATGTAAATATTATACCTCAGAAAGTCTGTTTATATTTATAGTCCTAATCAGCCCATTTTGGTCTCGTATCTCCCTGGCGTACACCTCATTAGCTGACACGTACAAAATGTAAATACTCGATTGCAGCTCAGAAGATAGATTGTCTAACACTTACAGTTGCTTTTTTTTTTTTCTTTCACCTTTCTCATTTTCCTTTCCTCCATTGCCCTCTATAGGTTGATAATTATTCTCCACTGGTACAATATATTGGTTTTGGAGGTGGTGTGGGGAGTCAGTGCTCACTAGTGACACAACTTCTCTGTAGATTTTCAGTCTGTGAACAGTATGGGTCTTCAATTACATTTTTTTATACACAAGAGCTCTGTAAGGCACAATCTGAGGGGAAAACCACATGTTTCTGTGGTAAATGGGGAGGGAGCCTGTACTTTTTTAGGGCAAGTGGTGTAACAGCTGCTTAGAAAGGCTTCAAAGCCAGTTGAAGAAGGCTGAACGTGTGCAGTGTGCAGTGGAACCATATTCCCTGATCTTGGAGCTTGGAAGTGTGATACACTGCACTCATTCTGGTAAACCACAAGAGCTCAGAAATTCTCTTCTTGCAAAATCAGCTTCTTTGTACGTGAAAGTGGGCACACCTGCTCGAAGTTGTGGATGTAGATTCATGAGCTTGCTCTGGCATCAGTCATCTTCTAATCAGAAATCAAAATGAAACCTCAAGACCAGGAGTTGAATTTGTGGTGAAGCACAAAGAATGGTCATGTTACTTCTCCAAGCTTGATGCACAGAGTAATTTTCACTTAAAAATCCAGAAAGGGGTGCAACATATCATGGCTGGTGCAGATGTTCCGAGTGGGATCCTGCTCCCTTTTTTGATGACATACTCCAGAATGCTGTGAGACATCTCCCCAGAAGATAGCAAGGTACCATATGTGAATCTGGCTTAAAGCTCAGTGTGGGAGTATCTGTTTTCTTACTCCTCTCCAGAGCAGTGGATGCACTGACTACAGAGATGGAGAACTACAAAAGGACATTTTTAGAAAAGGCCAATAGCACCTTTTTGGTGATACTGTGCTGTAACTGGTATTAAGTGAGCACCTGCCAGTTTATTGTGTGCAGCTTGATGTTCCATCTCCTTTGAAAACTGCCTGCTTCTAAACTTTCTGTCCTTGCCAGCACACGCTGTAACCATCAGGATGTAGCCCAACATCTGGATACTGATGGTTCCCTGCTGGTTAAAGAGTCTGTGACCACATCTAAACATCAGACACGCTGTGGGATTGTTTTCTCTGGAATCACCTCTGGATGTTTGGCCAGTCTGTGACTGATTAGCCAGGGCAAGATCTTTTAAAAAACATGTTAACTCAAACATCTTCTTGAACAGTGTCTAAAGAGCTACTAAAGAACTTTCTCACCCATCTTTTTTACAATATTGGTCTACGTATAAACCAGCCCCAAATTTCCAAGAGTGGGAGTCAATATGGCAGAGTAAATGAATTAAAGCCCATACAGTGATCTTCCTCCATAACTCCCCGTGGCTGCACAATCCACTTCCCAGGTGCTCTGAAGGAATGGGGGCAGTCTTGGGCAGTTGATTATGTTTCCTCCCAGGTCAGGATGGGAGTCCAGGATTCCCAGCACAGGCCTTTTCTTTGCTCATCAGCAAATTGTCACAGGCAGCCCCTGACAAAGTTTGTCCCATTCCCATCTACTTCTGGGACCCCTGGGTACAACAGCCCATCACTCCTTTCTGCCACTGCTGTGGTGGAGAGCAGTGCAGTGGAACTGAAGCATCTGATCTCCTCAGAGCATGAGGTTTGTTTTATTCAGTGTATTCAGCTTCAAAAAAAATAATCAAACCCAAGTGTGTGAGTGTGTTTAGAACTTTTACCTTCAAAGGATGGAGCGTGCTGAGGGAGGAGTTGCCAAGTGACAGATTTTAGTCCTGTGAGCATGCATCCAGCACAGCAGTCCTTGCAGGATCCCAGTGTCCCGTGGTGGAAGGATGCAGCTGTTCCATCCTTGCTGTTCCATCAGGTACTGCTGTTCAGCCCCTCAGCTCAACAGGGTGAGTGAATGTTCCCTTGAGGTTCCCAGGGATCCTCACCCTGTGCTCCACACGTGGTAATGGATGAGCTGTTGTTACCACAGGGAACTGGGGTGCAAAGAGATTAAGATAAAAGTAATTTTGGATGCTGGCTTTATGTGCCACAGAACAGTTGGTGTATTTAACAATGATAGGTGCAAAAGCTGATTTTAATTATATTGAAACTGTAGTGGCTTAACATTTCTGAAGAGCAGGAGTTCTGATCTTTAGCATCCAGATCCCAAGCCAGGCATGAGGAAAAGCAGGAACACACAATTTGTGACAGCCTTCATGTGGAAACTTGACTTAAAAGATTTGCTCTGTACCACATAGACCTAATGGCAGAGGAAGAAATACAGAAATACGTTTTCCAGAATGGTATTTATCTCCTTGACCACTGAATCATGTTCCCTCTTTGCTACTAGTTTTCCAGCCTGTACAGATAATAACGTGGGGGGGTTGCTGAAAGCATCAGTAGTGGAGTGAGCAGAGGCCTGGCCCCTTTACCTCACCTTGAGGAATACCCAGAGCACCAGTCAGCTGTGTGACTGAATGGAGGCAAGAATCCTGCAGGAGCTGTGCAATTGACCCCTGCTGTGACTGTATTTGGCTGTATTAACAAGGTTTATTTCATGGGCAACCCAACTTTCAGGCATATGATGTATTAATAATGCATCCTATTAGAAGTACCCTTTTAGTGCACCCATTTGAGAGTTATTTTTAACAAATGCATAGCAAGAACATGCTCTGACAAAGTCTGAAAGCTCTTGCTCTGCTTGGAAAGTCTTAAACAAGTTTCTTCCTGAAGCAAATAAATCAGTGTTTATTGTAGCACTTTTATTTCTTAATGAAATACACTCAGGAACTTTTTTTGTATGACATTCAAGTCTGTCTTTGTGCTTCAGAGAGATAATTAATGTTTTCAGAAAACAGGATATGGATAGTTAAACTGGAGAAAGGAAACCATTTTATTCAGTGATGTGAAGTTTCACAGAACTAATCGGGGTAGCTCACAAAGAATCTGTGCTTTCCCAGCTGAGCAAGAGCACAGTAAAGGATGGGTGACTGGATTACAGCTCTTAGTGGTAAATACAACCACAGCTATATACAGCTATTTAATGTCAAGCAGGTGAGACTTTCTGAAGTAAAGTAATTTATTTTCCTTATGAGAAGGGAGACTGAAAACTAAACTAAGCCTGTGTAAATTCCTTACACATCATCTAAGCTCCAAACTAACCGTGCCTGTCTGGTGGGGACACAGCAATCCAGAAGTGCCAACTGCTGCCTCTGCAGATTGAGCACCCATTTATCACCGTGATCGATGGAGTGCAGCAGCACAAGGGAGGCTTATTTGCAGAGTGGAACAGGCCTCACTTGGAGAGCAGGTCAGTTCTTCCCTCAGCCCAAACAGGGAATTAAATCCCTGCTGTCTGCAGCAGTGCTGGGGTGGGCTTATGCATGAAGAAGAGAGTAGAGAGGTCACCATCATACTCCTTGGTGTAGTTTGCACCCCACATCACAGGACAGGGAGAGCTGACCTTTGACTGTGGAGCCCACATTAAGCACGCTGCCAGGGATACTCACCTGTGTGCAGCCTCTGATTTCAGCACATAACACCAGCAGGATGGTAATTCCTCTGCTGCTGTTGGGGAACAGGATTGTGAGATCTGCCTCTGACTAATGACCTTCCCCACTTCAAAGCAAAAACACTGCCCTTCTTCAGAAGGGGCTGTGGAAGTCCATTAGAGCAGAAGAAACTCGGTTTGAAGAACAGCGGTTGTCAAATATCTGCAACTCCTTGGCAGCAGGAGAAGATTCTTGTGCAAGACAGATGATATCTACTGAAATATGTTCTTACTTTTTCTTGCCAAGAAATCTTACCCCCTTCTCATTCTGATGACAGAAAAAAACCTCCCTCTACTGAATGCATTTCAGGGGAGTCGTTCCTTGCTGTGCTTTTGAAATTAATGGCGAAGCCGAATTCTTACATAGTTAATCAGCTTCTTCCCTTCATACCTGCTGTTGTCACCACAGCCCTCAAGTGTAATGAATCGGGCCGCCTTGTGCTGGAAGAGCATCACGTTGTTCCTCTAACTGGAGCCCCATGGCTTTTCTTTATCTTCTTTTTTCTTGTTTTTAAGCAGGTGAACAAAACCCTGCCTCCCCCAGCCTGTTGTGAGCTGACACTTGACGCTCCAGTCAGCGCAACTGTGGCTGTGCTGTGCAGACAGCCGTTGTTTTCAGCTGCCTCAGATGATAAGCTGCCATAGTTTTACATTTCTCCTTGGATAATATTTTCACGTGATACATACGATAACAAGAAACCTTCATTACCTTGCCAAGTTCTTGGAATATACTGTGCTTTCCATTGAACTTCGAGTCTCTGACAGTCGTTAGTGGAAATGTTAAGGTTTTCTGTCTTACAGGCTTTCAAACCTAAGAGTAGCAAAGTAAAAAGGGATTAATTTGTTCTTTGTTTATGGCTCTCAAGCTGCCTCCTTGTTCTGGAGAATTTTGGCTCTGCAATGAGAATACAAAAGAGCTCTCAGTTTTTAGGACTGAACTTTCAGAATGTGGTCACAGCTCAGTTAATGCAGTGATCTCTCTCCAAATAAAGAGAACATGAGAAAAGAGGTGCTCACTTCACCTCAGCTCGGCCAAGAGTTAATTTGCCAATGATGAGTCCCTGTGTTGTTGGGTATTGCAGTGGAAGAGCAGGTACAATACAGACTGCATCACAGCCAGCTTGGGACAAGCTGGGTTTTACTCCTCACCTTTGCAAACTCCTGAGTGCAGCCGCAGCACTGGGCAGATGACACCAGGCTTGTACTGGTATCACTGACTGGTGACTGGTGCTGCTTTGGGCCTAACCAGTATCACCAACAGCCTTGCTGGTGTGACAGTGTCTGAAGGAGCAGCACTGTGCTGGGGCTGTGCTGTCTGTTGCTAACACAGCTCTCATTCCAGCACAGGCTGGGGAATTGGGCCGAGCGTGACAGGTTGTCTGAGCTCCAGGGAGAAAGTCAGCCCCAGGGATGCTCATCCAAACTCGGGCTCCTGGGGACTGGAACATGCCATCACACTCCGGGCTTTAGCTGGATGATTACAGATGAATTCCAAGTGCACTCCCTATTAAAACAATTACTGTATTTTAAGCTCTTTTTGTATAGTGTGTGAAATTACTAATTACTAGAGTGCTGCACTGGGGACTGACAGAGCCTGCTGCCTGTTGTTGGCTAATTAAGCTTTTTTCATATACTTGGGAGCAGCACCACTGAACTTCATTGTCTGGGGTCATCTCCTAAATATTCTGTTGAGGTAATTTCCAGCCTGCAGTTCTCCTTTGTTCTATTGGAGGTTTTTTTTTTTTGGTCTTTAACCTGTTAGTGCTGATTTGGCCTTCAGTTTTCAGCAGCACAGCAGAATCCTCCTTCCAACTTGTTTTTTGTTTTCATTTCTTCCTTTTCAGCCACCTGAACTCCAAATGAAGAGCTTTGTAGCTAAATTAGTGAGCATGTAGGGAGTCACAGGAGGCGAGTGTGGACTATTCCCAGCTGCACCACTGAGTGTTTTACCACCTCTGTGTCGAGTTACTGGTCATGGGAGTGATTCACAGTGGTGGAAGCTGTGTCAGCCTGTGCAACCCACTCACGAAATTTCTAGAACAGTGCATCAAAGAAAAGGGTTTGGTGGGGGTGGAAGGGAGGGGAGACCAATCTTTTTCCCTTAATGCTGTCCATAGCCAGATCCTTTCCTAGTGAACACTCAGGAACCTGGATGCCTCAGCTGGTCACATAAAGGGAACTGATTCCAGCAGCTCTGTCCTGTCCATTGTGGGGGAAGGAAGGGCAGTGGGAATGATGGGGCTCTTGGATTGCCATGTGCAAAAACATGAAAGGTTCCAGAGTACATTTTTATTCTTGGCTTACCTGAAGGACCAGGCTTCTGAGCATTGCTCCAGACTACACACCTGATGCCCTGTGACAGCTGAAATAACAGGGGCAGAGCCTCAGTGCTTCTCAGACCTTTTATAGCCTTGATTAGGAGAGAAGGGGTCAGTTGTGGGGTCAGTTGGGATTTAATGACAGGGAGTTTGAGGGAGAGAGGTGATAGTAATACACAGTCTTGGACACAGCAATGTTAAAGAATTCTGTAACATCTGAGGTGATTGATGGCTGATTTTGGTGCCTGTTTTGCAAGAAGTTTCATATCTTGGATGTTAACAGGTGCGAAAGTTTCAGTGGGAAGTGGAAGTTTGGAAGCAAAAGTAACTTGCAGAGGTCTTGTCACTCTATCATCAGAGCAGAGTGTTGTCTTCTGTAGGTGTCTGCACTCTTCAGTTGGAGAAATGTTTCTCTGGTTAATAAAGGCCTTTTCATTTGCAACAGAACATACTGAAGGAACATGCTGATGATGACCAAAACCTTGCCATTTCGGGTGTCCCTGTGGTCAGCTGGCCCAAGAAGACCACAAAGGTAATGAGACACAATTACTTCCTAACGTTGTCAGTTTATAGATAAATAAACACCAGACCAGGCACAAAGTGCTGTGTATTATTTGTGGGCAGCTGCTAGCATTTTTAATGCAAAATGTTACTTTTAATGGTTTTATGATTAAGTCTTGAAGGAAAACAAGAAAGTGCCTCACCAGGGAGAAATCACTAGAGTTTCCATTTAAAAAGAATTTGGGCCTTACTTAGCAGTATGAAACTTTGATATGTCTTGATTGTTTACTAATTATGGTTAAATCTAAAAATTTTGATGCCTCTTGTGTAAAATTAAATAATGTGTAAATGCTACAAATCAGTCACTTAGGGAGCACTCTCGTCTATACTAGAGGATGGTTTTTCTCTTACACTGGGAGACTTCCTGAATGCTCTGTACAATGTGTCCCTGTAACTTTGAAGCATTGTTTTCTGTCCTTATATCTTAATTTTTTCCTCCTATACATGGGAGTAATTCTTTTCACTTTGCAGGAGAACCGTGAGGTTTGCTTCATTAAGGCTTATAAAGGATTTGAAATCATTAACGAAAAAACAATGTCAAAAGGCTGGTTGTTATTTATAACAGTGGTATGTTTACCACACTCCAGTTATTCAGCATGCTGTAAAAGCAGCTTTGCTTATTTAGAAGATGTCTCATCGCTTCTATTTTTACTTTCATTTTTCACTGAATTAGTTTTATAATCCATTATTTCTTTAGAAACGCTGAAGGGGTCGGTCAGCTTAAATCAGGCTTCGATCTGAAAATCTGTTGTTGTTACCATTGTAGATACCTTTCAAATAATTATCAGGGAAAAGAATTCACTGAGTTCTCATTTTTTGTGCTGGTGAATTTGTTATGGCACATGTAGGCATGAGAATTTGCTGTTTTCAGATGGGAAGTAGGAGACCATAAACATGGAACTGCCAGAGGAGAGTGGGGCAGGATGATCACATTCCTTCTTGGTCTCTCTTTGGGTTTTAGCTCAGCACATTTCAGAGGAATTGTATCTTGTTAAATACATATTTCCCTTTTAGCTTGTAATAAATCCATGAGAATGTGCTCTGTGTTTAAAACGTTTGTTTAGAAACAACAGTGGAAAACCTTGAGAAATAGGTGTGGGATTCTCCACTCCTCTGGTTTGATGGCTGCTGCTCATTCCATGCTTAGGTATATTCTAGGCATTGAATAAAGCAAAATCTCTGTGACCAGAGAAAAGGTGGTGTGTGAAACATATGAAATAAAACTAAGGAACAACTGACTCTCTTTTGAGCTTGTGAGAGAAGGGAGGATCTGAGTGCTTTGAAGCTTTTATAAGCTTTGGCATTTGTTAATGTTCTTGTTCACTTTATTTTGGAACCTTGATAAATGCTTCATTTCTTCTATTTTATTTCTGTGTACTGGCAACATAACTGCAACTGTAAAGGATTTGTAATTTTTGTGACTTAAATCTTATCCTTTTTTGCAAAATCCATCTTGCTGGCTGCAGAGGTTTTTTTCAGGTGTTTATTTTCCTTCAGCCTTTCTGAAAGCAAAAACTTTTAGGAGGCATCATTCCCACTGGTATGACAATAACAAACATACCCGTTAATAACAAATATAAGGAAAACTTTTACAGAAAATCAGACTTTAGGTTGAAGTTTGGAAATAAACAAAAATTCATAGCTGAAAAAAATATATTTTCACCATTCTCTTCATATTTGCTTTGCATAATCTGTGATCAGTTTTTGTTATGTCTTATGTTGTAGTTCAAAGGTACACATACAGATAGAGCTGCACATTTCCCAAGAGGAATTTGTTGTTGTGCTTCTAATTGGCAAATGTCCTTGTCATCTTCCACGATCCAGCTATTTCCCTTCCTGGGAACAGAGGCCAAGTGAACAGGCTGGGAAGAGACATCTTAGAGCTGAGCCTTTGAGTCCCAAATTAAAATCTGTGGGAAAGACAATATAGGGGAGATTTGTCTAAAAGCAGTTTTAGTAGTTAAGCTTGGGTATTTCTCCTTTGTTCCCTGTAAGCCTGATAATGAAATAGAAGATTTTACAGAGAAGAAAAACCCTTAGGGAGGGGGAAACTCCCTTGGAAAATGGATTGTAGCTGGTGGAGCAAGTCTCCATGGCCAGAAGATTCCACAAACGTTGAGCACAAGGCAGAGGAGTAAAATCTACCAGTAATTTTGCTTTCTGCAGTCTTGCTCTTGTAGTATTCCTAGGAGAAATGGCAGATATTTCCCAGTGCTTTTCCTGAGATCCTTGTGTTCAAAGGGAGCAGGAGATCCAGTACAGCACAGTACTGGCTGCTGTGGGGCTGTAAGGAGACCTTGCAGCTGGTATCAGCTTCCAGGGACAGGGACATTGTCTGATTCCAAGCCATAAAGGAAAAGAAGGGAACTGAAATCCAGAAAGAAGAAGCAGTTCATGGAACAGAGTACATCTCTCTTGCTTTCTCCCGAGAGAAGGCTCCAGAAGAGATTTAGAAAGACAAGAGCAGCAGATGGAGAAGGAAGAATAAAGCCAGCATTAAATGCCAAAACATTTCAAAGAAAATGGAAATGACTGTAAAGGAAGGAGGGGAAGAGACTAGAAATGGCGAGAGAGCAGGATTAGGAGAGAAGCAAGTACTGAAAATGGGTGGAGTGGGAAAAGCAAAGAGCAGAGGGAGAGAACTCTGACTGAAGTCAGAGATCCCTGGAAGAGGGACAGGGAGTGTCTGTAAGTAACCCAAGCTGGGGAAGGGTGAGCTTGGTTACACTGACTTGCTTTTGAAAGAACATGCCTTTGATAACCTGAGTGATTTTCGAAGCAGCAAATAATATTTCCCTTTAAAACGGAGTCAGTTTCTTCTACGTGTTGTGAGTGTGACGTGAACAGCGTGCACAGAGCTGCAGAATGGCTGCTTGAAGCCTGTGACATGCTGGGGTTTAGGGAAGAAATGTGTTCATTCACCTCAAACCCCACTTCAGAGAGGATGAGGTGTAATGGGCAGGACATTTAACCAAGTGCAGGGAAGACCTGTCCCTGTGTCATGGCCCCACAGTGCTGCGTTTCTCTGTCCACCTTTTCCAAAGGCATTTGGGGGTGCCAAGCACACTGCAGTTCCCTGACAAAGAAAATGACTCTCTGGGAAAAGAAACAGAAGTAATAATCAGCAGTGGTTTGGTGAGGAGATGGAATAACTGGGTGACATTTGATGATCTTGTGGTTACTGCACAAAATGGGAGGCCGGGGTCTGTGCCTGTTCCCAGCTCTGCTGCAGCACCTTGTGTCGTGTGAGGTGAATGGCACGTCCCTGCTCCCTGAGCTTTTCCGGGTGGAGATGGGGCTGCCCATCTGGGAGGCTGGGAGGTGAAATTAATGTTTATAAAGATCTCTGGCACCTTCATTGGAAAGTTTTGTAGTAAAATGTACGAACCATTATTATTTTGTGGTAATAAGAGAGATGGAGTGTGATTCATAGGCACCTCTTCATATCATATTCACTCATCTTTATGGAGCTATTTTGAGTCGCTTGTACTTCTTACAATTTATTGATAATTATTTAGCACAATAATTACTCTCCTTTAGGCACCTTTTCTTTTTCCTTTTGGAAACTCTATTTCAGAAGAAGCAAGAACCCATCTTTTTCTTTTCTCTATAAAGTAAGAGAAAACAATCCAGTGCCAGGGATCTTAGGATATGTACAACAATCCTAATTTAGGCCTGTTGAAGGAATCAGGAATGTGGGACTGAGTGGATATTTGAAACCTGCTTGTCCTGACGGCTGACTGACACTTGCTGTACCTTCAGGCAGGACATTTCCCACTGGCTGCTGGCGCGGATGCAGCTGTGAATGTGCAACCCCCATCCTGTTCCTGTGCTGGGGGCTGTGCACCAGTGGCCTGTCCTCACCTGCTGCAGGGCTCAGTGTCACCTGGGGGGTTGCCATCATGGGTCATGAAGGTTGGCAAAGACCTCCAGGATCATCAAGTCCACACTCTGACTGAATCCTGCTGTGCGATGCTGTCCGAAGGGAAGAGCTGCACAGGGGCACGCTGCTTTCAAATGCTGGGTTCTTAAGCAACTAAAGAGAAGCAAGAAATCATCCCAACTAACATCTATCCCATCCCTGGGGTGTGAACTTTTGGGTGGTGTGAACAAAGAGCAGGGCCTAAACCTGATTTTCCACTGTGGCAACTCATGGCTGGTCACTGGTGCAGGAAGCTGGTGACTGCCAAGCCCAGTCTTGAAACCCATTCCCACGAGTTACTGCACCCTACACTACCAGAGCTGCCATTTATCTGCACAGGAATTAGGGATAGTATTTTATTTAAAGGGAACTCAGAATATGGCTCAAGCAGAAACCACATTTTTCAAACCATTTCCTATTTGTGGAAGAAAACAGTCCACTCCAGCAGCATGTAATTACACTCTGTGGCAGTGCCTTCTGTTTTTATCATGATAAAGATCTTTAGTTGTCTATGAAGAGCAGCTATAAAGAACTAAAATATGTTTGGACTCTCTTCTTCTGTGAGGAGTTAGAAATGCAGACTGGGAGCTGGATTCTCATCTCTCTTACCTGGCACAAAACTAAAGCCACTGCATTTGCAATGAGAGTGAGTGTCCAAATATATTTGGGTCTGGCTGTGAGCAGGAGCTGTAATTTTCAGTAGTTGGTTAACAGTGCTGCAATATGTGGCTGTTCTCTGTTCTTTCTCCATGTAATTTTTACCAGTTGATTTTAAAAGAAGATAGCTGAGAAGTATAATAAGGAAATGATAATATTCTTATTTAATGGAATACTATTAATTAGTGAATGCCACAAACTGAAACTTTTATTGGATTATTGGGTTTTTTAAACACAGGTTTCCCTGCAACTGGCAATGCAAATAATGTTCATAGCTCTGTACCAGGCCATGAGAACCAGGAAGAAAAAGTGATCATTGAAGAAAAAGAAAGGAAGGCATCCCTCAGACTGTTTTTTGCTGTTGCTTTTTTGGGTTGGGGTGGTCATGGGTGGGCATCACATTGAAAGAAACCTTCTGGGATGGCAGCATCTGCTTTCTGTCATTAGTGAGTTCTGTCCTACAGCAGTTCTGTTTGTACCCCATTGTTTTTTACTAGAAATCTTTTCGCAGAATTCTGTGGATACATCCATGGATCTGAAAAAGAAGGATTAACTCATAGGAACTGATCTGTGAGAGGCAGAGCAAAAGGCTGATTTCTGTGGCTGAGGAAAGTCATGTTCCACCAGCCCACAGTCCTTGTAGCACTATCCTGTTCCTGGTGGTGCCGACACTGCTGTTAAAGGAGTTGTAGGAACAAAGCAGAAATACAGAGATTCCCTCTGCTTATCTTCCCCGTTAAGATGGAAGATTATATCTTCATCTTTTCTGCTTAGTGTCCCCTGGTAGAATTTTTTTTCCTCTGTGAATTTACCTAATAATTTGTGGAACCTGTTGATCTTTTTGATCTCCTCAGCATCCTGTGCCAGTGTCCCCTGCGGTTTAATAAAGCTCTGTGTAGATAAGTACTTCCTTATGTTGTTTCAGATCTGTCCTTTAATATCATAAATACACTTCATGCCCTCTGTATCACGCATTCTGAGAAATTTGAATGAGGTCTCTTGTTCATCTCTGTGCTGTCAAGGATTTTTTAATGTCCCCATTACTTTCAATATTTTTTTCCCTCTTCTCAAGCTGAAAATCACAAGTCAGTTCAGCCTTTTCTGGTACAAACCCCATACATTTGGGCTTTTTTGTTTTACTCTCTTCTAGTTCCATTATAGGTAGTTTTGAGGTGAGAGTGAATGTACCACATAGATTCAAGATGTGGTGTTTGAGAGCAGAGACAGGCAGGACAGATGGTTCAGTGTGGCCCAGCAGAGTTGAAAGGGGAGATGATTGTTGTGCAAGGACTTCAGGGAGTATAATCATCGGGGCAGGAAAAGAGTTACTGAAGCTAATGGACAATGTTGGCATGGGAAGGAGTGAATATAAACATACCATAAATAGATTTAGGCTGGAAATAAGATTTCTGATCATTGTCCACAGTCTGAACCAAAGAGCACACAAGAAGAACAGTAGACAGCTGTGGTGAAAAGGGTGGTAGATTTTTAGACTGAAGCTGTATTTTAAATAATAAAAGGCAGTGGGATTAGCCACCATCTCCAGATCTGGACCCCATAAATGTTCCTGTGCACTTTCACATGTCTGCTGCCATTTCCCGCACGGAACCTTTCTCCTTCTTTTTGGTATTTCACATTACAAGTGCTGGGAAGAGAAGAAAATCTACCAGTTTTTAATAACAGAGCTCCTTTATTTATGGATCCAATTTTATGTGACATTATGCATTGGATCAAACCTAAGAAATAATGAGTAAATGGACTAAGAATCAGTGGACACAATAAAGACAATGGTATGCAAAAATTAGGGGATAAAGCATAAAATGGAGCATTTTGATTAACTTGAAACCAATGTGATTTTTCAGAAGTGTTGAGCATTGTTTTATATCAGGTTTTCTTTCAGTTCAGGGGAAGAGGTGTGAGGTGGACAAAGAACATTCCTGAAAACCTTTGAATAAGTGGTTCCAGTTTTTACTTGCTTGCTTACTAAGAATTCCTGCCATAGCTATCGCTGGGCTGGCTCCACCCAGAGAAGCAGGAGCAGTGAGGGACTCGTTACAGCAATTAGTGTTTTAACCAGAGTGGTGTCTGAAACAGATCTGAGCACGTAGAAATGGCACAACATCAAACCAGCATCAGCTTCAGGAGCCTGCCCGGGGGCTACCACCAGGAAAGCAACATTCCATGTAGCAGCAGTGGGAAAACTCTGCCAGATTCCCTAAGACAGGCCAGTCCTTAGAGATCTACTCAGGGTACTTCCTGTGGGAATACAGATGTGTTAGAAAGCACATATTGACAATTAAAAACAAGCACTTAAGAATTAAAGTAAAAATTGAGTCTATCTAGTGTTAGAAAAAATCTGGGAAGGATAAAAAAGATAAAGGTAGATAAGACAGCGAAATAATCCTGTGTAAATTGTTGTATGATGTATTTTCTGGTTGAGATTCTGGGTAAGTTGTTGTATGGTGTATTTTTCTGGTTGAGATTCAAATAAGTTTTCCATCAGTCATTCCAAGTGGCGCAGGAGCAAAAAGGAGATTTAAACTGTCACATTTCATTCTTGCCAGGCACCAGCTTAAAGGTGTTTGAAATTATCCCACACAGCAGAGCCTGAACTCTGTTTGGTGTCAACAACAATTTTAAATGCCAGTAGTCTGCAAGGAGATTTGCATATACAAATATGCGTGTATTGTGAATCCTTTTTGTTGATAAAAAGTCCTGATTATAAAGTTCATAATCTACTGCAAATCAGGCATTTCTTCATAGTTATCAGATGCTAATAATTACTTTTCTCCCAGAAAATAACACAAGTACAAAAGAAAATGAGGATTTAAATCAATTTAAATTTGTTTTTCTCTTTACTGATTTAAATTGTGATTGGAATCAGTGATTTAAATAATTTTGAATAATTTGTGTTCTTTTACACTGTAGGATAGTAGATGCCATGTGGTAGGAGAGAGCTGAAATGTATTCAAGAAAAACAACCCAGTTCTGGCTCCTGACAAATCTATTAAGACACAAAACCACATAGTTGAGGCTTGGGGGATTTTTTTTTTAGGGGACTTCCCACAGTAGCTGTACACATACAAAACTAAGGCCTTCCCTTGCTAAGTACACTTGGAGGCAGGGAAAAAACCTGATGCACCAGAAGCAAAGGCTTCTTGGGGTACTGTGCAAAGGAGTAAAAGCTACTGGGAGTTCCTGTCAAGCCTCTGCTTTCCCAGGGCAGTACTGCCCAGGAAGGCAGCTCCTTGCCTGACCTGTTTATTTTTCTGAGCACTGTTTCAGTCTCTTACACACATTAGTCCTCCAGACAAATTCATTTGTGCAGCAGCTCGGTGCAGCCCTGAGGAGTCACAGGGTTTGGTGCCCATGTATCACACATAATGTGCCAAGGGGGGCTGGAACTGGATGGGCTTGAAGGTCCCTTCCAACCCAACCCACTCCATGACTCTATAAAAGAGCTTCTCTGCTTATTGCCTCAGTATTCTTCTAAAACCTTTGCCTGGGACTTGGCAGATTATTTCTCACCTCAAGAGGCTGTACTTGAAATATTGTGTCCCTTCAGGGAGTAATTATAAATAGCAAGGACTTGAATGAGCACCTTCTTAATCTTCCATCTTTGACTTAATATTTTCACTTCTTATCAACTCTCAGCCACTTGCTTTGAAATCTGACCAATGCCTTTATGTGATTAATACATCAAACAGGTAAATTAGAGCTATTTTGACTCTGACTGGAAATCTAAATGGATTGGAAAAAAAATGAACAGACATCTCTGTTTTCCAGCTGTTGTTCTCCAGGTATCACACGAGAAGATTTATGTATTTCTCCCCATTGTCATTCTTCTACCACAGACACAAATATTCAGTAATATGAATTTTTCTCAACTATGGCTTGACTGCCATTTTTCAAGACAGAAGCTTTCTCTTTATTTCATGACAGTAAAAGTGCTGATGAAAACTGCTGCAGTCTTAAGACCTTTTCCTTAGATAGTGTATGTGAAATGAGTTGAAAGATCTCAGATTTTATCACCAGGAGCTTGGCCTACGTTCACTGCTGAGCTGGCCAACAAAACCTGACCAAATGCTAGGTTTGAACCTGGTTTAAGAATTCCAGCATCCCTGTGCTCTCCACCACCCCGACAAAACAATCCAAGCTTTGATTTACGTATCTGAAAGTTAATAGTTTCGTTTCTGGATCGAAGCACATTGGCAGAGCGGCAGGAAAGGCGTTTGTCATTCCACAGTACAGGCCGTGCAATTATGGACATTAATCCTGCGTGCACTTTTCAGAACAAAATTGAATTGTATGTTCTGTCCCCAAGAAGATGGTTTCCTCTTAGTTCCACAGCACATTGAAATTAAAGTCTGCTGAGAATATAAATGAGGGCTTGTTTCAACTTCATGACTTTCCTGCAGGCACCCATGGACCAGATAGAAGAGGGACAGCAGTGCTCTCCTTTCTGATGTTAACAAATATAACAAAATATATGGGTAAATGCCAACACAAGCAAAGCAGCTGTGAGTCTTAACCTAGTGTAGTTCAGTTGTTAGTCCTGGATGTTTCCCCAGAAGTCCAAGTCAAGTTTATAGGTGATGACAATGAGCAATGGGCCCTCACAGGCAAACTGCATTTCAGCATTTCCTTTGCTTACCATGTGTTTAGGTTAGGTCTCTGGATTTTCAGGCTGCTGCCCACACGTTGGACACAGCTGAGTGTCTCCCATCATTCTGTGCTGTGTGTCAGAGCACACTGAGTCTCTTGCAGGAAAGCAGGTTTCCTATTCCGGTTAAGCCACTCTTTCAGCCACATCTATTTGCATGTTCCTCCACAGCATGGCAGTCACTGCTTATCTTCTTAGGAACCTACTTCGTTAGTTTTTGCATTTACTGACAGAACATGGCTCTTGGAGACACAAACCATGCTGTGTAAACACTTTGTGTCATAAGGTTCTGTGGAAGAAGGAAGCGTGGCAGGATTTCCCTAATTTCCCAGTGCATACTCCCAGTCATGTCATGGCTCTTCCTGCAGAGAAGAATCTGCTTGTGTGATAGATGAAGTCCCTGTTTCACCATTCTGCAGTCTTATTTATTACTTTTTTTAAGATGACAGGGTGTTGGGGTTCGAGGAGGGTTGTTTGGGTTTTAAAGCTTATGAGTAAGTGAGTTACTGTCAGCATGTTCCATCTGGGCTCTTGCTTGGTTGGGTGCTGCTCCTCAGCTGCAATAGCCCAAGGTTGTCATCCTTCAGGAGGTGTTTGTACAGTCCTTGTGCCTTTGCTTCTCCTGGAACAGTGCTGGACACTGGTTAGGGCAGTATGAGCAGTAGCATTGCATGGAGGGAGCAATCAAGATTATTTCATCTTGTGTTACTTTATTTGATGTAAGGTTGATCAGTCAGACTGTTTATTGAGAAGATTGTGACAGATACTCAGTGCATCTGATGACAACTCTTAGGTCATAGTTCAGATAGAGTAGATGGGGAGTAGTAAGATTGGGGATATTTAGGCTGTCAGACTGTCACTACTAGTGTTGAGAATACAACTGAAATATTGGTTAAAACTCTTGAGAAAAGTGTCATGAAATTTGCCCAGGCCCAACAGTTAAGATCGTATTTCATGTGAATGGACACTTACACCAAAACAATGAACCTTAGAAAGCTACTAGATAACTCTCTTATTCTGATACAGGTCAATAATTGTGATTCATAAACATCTCAGTAGGTTTCCTTTTCAAAAACATATGTGCTGGCCTGCAGAAAGCAGCAGCAGCTCAAATCACATATTTTTTCAAGGACTTGCATATCAACCAGCTTGAGGTTGTTTGTCCAATTGTTTCTGTGTAAATATTTCTTCCTAATACCAGCTAAATATAATACTCTGTAAAGGTGCATAAAAATTTTCAAGGGAAGGTTAAATCAAAAGTGGGTTTGTGCCACATAAAAAACTTTATTTCACTTCATATTGAGCATCATAAACTCTAGTGTGTGATAGGAAAACACGGATCCCGTTCAGCGCTGGCAGCAGCAGCTGCAATCTCTTGGTACAGGAGATGCTCAGGAGTGAGTGAGTACAGCACAGGGGTTGTAGTCGTCCTCCCCCATCTTGGTTTTACTACTTAAGGATATTTGCATGAGAATAAAATCTGGTTCTTTGGCACTCATCTGCTCCTGCTGTTTATTCTTCGCTTGAGGTTATTGTCTCAGTTTGTGACAACATAATTGGTTTCTGTGGAGAAGATTATGATATTGATGAGACTTATATATGACTTCAGGTGAGGTGCAATCAAAGCAACAGTTCAAAATAGAAGGTGCTGTCTGTTTTCATGCAGTTTTCACTACGGCTCATTCAGCAGCATAATTAAGGATGTTATTTATTACTGAACTGTATCACACTAAGCTGAAGTATGGACACAGTTCTGCCACTGCAGGCAGGACTGGGGTCACTGCTGCTTATTTTGTGTTCTAAACTGTTGTAAACTCCACCAGGCTGGGGCAGCGAGATGCTGTTCACACAAGGGTTGCTCACTATTTGTTGTAATTTAGTGTTCTCTGGTGTAGACAAGCTGAAAGAATTGAGCTGGAAAATGCTCTCTTAGTAGTTCCTTCTGTGTATTAAATATTCCTTTGAATGGTTAGCTGCTCTTGTACAGGATGAGGTTTTTTTGAGAGCAATTATAATCAGAAAAAATTATTTTATTGTGTTGTTTCCCCTTGCTGATTCCCAATTTGCTATTTTATATCATGCCCTATCCTGGTTTTTAAACACCATCTCGTCAAAGTTTACCTAGCATTTGGAAATCATTCCAAGATCTTGGCATGTGTGTGCCTTCCTTCCTAATTCAGGCTCCGTAATTAGAGCTCATTTGTCACTTGTGGTGCTGTTGCAAGGGCAGTGTGGCCACGCTCTCAGGTGGCAGGGCTGGCTGTGGGGTGAGGGTGGTGTGGGTTGCATTGGGAAGGAACCTGCTGCAGCCTGGAGAGGCCAGTGCCAACATCAGGAGTGCTGGAATGCACCGCGGATTGAGAGGAGTAGGATGATCTCTGTCATGATTTAATTTGCTGTCAATGACATTTCGCCGTGGTGTGAGTGGTGGATTGTCCTTGGGGGATGTCACAAGTTATTTTTTTCTCCCGCCTGGATTACGGAGCCAAAAGGCCTGAGGGACAAACAAGTGTGAGCCAGGTTACACAGAGCCTCGCGGGGAACTGGGCTAGTGGAGACTTGGTCTGCCCACGGGCAGGTGTGGGACCAGGCATCTTCCTTCCGGATGTCACCTGTCCTCCTCCTCCTGCTGCTGCTGCAGGCCAAGCCCTTATGGCACCACAAACACGGCTGTAGCTGTGTTCTTGCTTGTAGTTTTAAACTCTCCATTGTATGGAGAGGCCTGTCATGAGATGCATCCCCCCCTTCCTCTCCCCTCCAGAAAACACTGGATTCTGATATTACCTTGTGATTCTGAAAGCCAAGGCCTTAGGCACATGCCTTTCGTGCCTCAGCTTTCGTCTGCTCCTGCTCCTGGTTGTGTAGGAACACAGTGAGGGAAGAGAAAAACCTGAGGAAGACAGGCTGAGCACATCCATCGCCTTCTGGGGAGCCCCATCATGTGTTGCGAGTAAATGCTTTGCTCCCGGCATGGTGGATGAGCAGGATGGTGAGAACACCATCACCTACCCATCATTTGAGTTTGAGTTGGCAAGAAGACAGGAATACAAGCAGCAATGGATATTTAATGTACTGAAAATAAGGAAGGGGCGTAATTACATGATTCACGTGGCTTTATCAGCAGTTGTCTTTAAATACGTGTTTAAAGTTTGACTGTGTTTTGTTACTTAAACTTGAGGTTCCAGTGTGGATCCTGGTGTCACAAGGGCCGTGTTGCTGCTTGCTCCCATGGCAGCTCCTGCCTGTTGCTGCCTCTTCTGAACTACCCAAAGTGGTTGTGCCATGTGGTAATTCAGACCAGGGAACTGAGCTGAAACTAGTTTGGCAAAAATCCTGATGCAAGGACCATTAGATGTGCTTCTTTATGGCTTCTTGGTTGCTCAGCACATGCAAATATTTAATCTCATGTTTAATTCTGTGTTGTGGGCGTAGGAGCCAGAGGCAAAATCCTAACAACTTGAGTGGAATCGGGATTTCCCCTGAAAGCAGGCCCATAAATCCAATGGGAAATTTAAATCTCCGGCACTCAAATACAGGCCTGTGACCCTCAGCTGCAGGCTCTGGAGGGCAAAGGCAATGTCCCAGGTGCTGGCCCTGGGATCTTTGGATCCAGAACAGGTTCCAACTGACCGATGTGTAACATGTCACACTGCGGGGAGGGTATTTCAGTGTGAAACCCCAGCAGCGGGTCAGGATGGTCAGAGTAGGGCTAGAAATGGTTCCTTGGGAGCATGTAAAAGAGGGGGTGCCTGCACAGGGAGCAAGCAGCGTGAGGCCAGATGCGAGCAGCTCCACAAGCCGGGTCGCCTCGTCTTATCCCAGCGCTGCTTCTGCCGCTTGCAATCTCGAAGTTTGCTCGGTGCCTTCCTCCTCTCGAGGGACGAAGGTTCCCCGCTGCCGGCCCGCCCCGCGCCGCGGGAGGGGAGCGGGCAGGTAGCGCGGTGCAGGGTGTGTGTGTGTGTGTGTGTCTGTGCGCGTCTCCTTTGTCTGAGCAGCCCGAGCAGCGCCGAGCGCCCCGCGGGCGGCCGCGCATCCTCCCCGCC